>CABFPE010002207.1:0-16156 GCA_900660155.1 Hofstenia miamia
GTAGTAAATTTGAAGAAGTTTGATGAGTTTAGATGCAAAATAGTTGCTTGGATTTAAGATTAATATTTTCTGCACAAATGTGTTTCTTAAGTTTAAAATTTAAAAAGTATATTGATTTTCAAAATTACAGATATGCAGAAATCAGTGTGTTATTTGGCATTTCTAGGTTCTCCAATTTAATATCTCACAAATTTGAAAACTTGCTTTTAAGTTGAGGAATAGATAGATCCAAAATTTTCTCAAATATGAGTGAAATAATCTACTTCCTAATTAGTTGGAATATCCATTTTTAGAAACTGATGGGAAAACTTTAATTTGAAATATGATCGAGCTCATTCAAAGGTTTAAATGTAATTGATATTTTAAGCAATTTAAAATTGTCTATATGAATGCATTTAAATGAATATTAATTATTATAAAATAAAAATTTTATTAATGCAAATTTCGATATTTAAATTAGGTTTTTGGGTCAAAGCTTTTACTTAAGTTATTTAATTGAAGAATATTTTCCTGACGTAATAATTAATATATCCATAATATTTAATTTAATGATCTGCACACAATTTCAGGGTAAGTAGTAATGACCTGAAGTACTTAAAGCTATCTAAAATAAATGATTTCATTGTTTTCTCAAGTATATTCAAGGTGAACTACAGTCATTGTCATAAATATTCCAATGCATGTATTCTCAAAAAAAATTAAAAGTATTTAAATTATAACATAGATTTTGTACCTATGTTTCTGTGAATATGCATGTAAGTATAAATATTGAAAAGAAGAGAGTGTAAAATGTTTAGTATATTCAAAATTTTGATATTTATGTTTGTCACAAAAATGTGGATCTTCAAATCTTGCAAAAACTTATGACATTGATTAACTTTGCATACAAACAAACAATGTAATTGGATATTGAAAATTATATACTTAAATATTTATGAAATGACAATGCACATTAATATCAAAATTTGTTGCAGAGAAGGAACTATTTTGGCCTTCTTCATTGATTATTCATTTTAGAATTTTTTGGAAATTTTAAGTCTGTTTATTTCACGTTGCATGATAATAATATCTGACTAGCTTAGCAATTATTATATTCAATCTAATATAAATTATCTTAAATTAGGCATCATTGAATAGCTAATGATTTCATTCAAAAAAAATCAGTACTATAATTCTTCACTATTTAGATGCAAGAAGCATAAATGTTGCAATGATTAGAAAAAGTATCATTTGTAACCGTTGAAGTATAAAGATTTCCTAACTATTGTCAATAGTTTATGCTTATGTACAGGGTTTTGGAGCAGACCAGAATATGAAGATGCTACACCTCCCATTCCCATTAAAATTTTGGAGATGTTTGATAGAAATGACATCAGCTCCATTCTGATATGGGCTACAAAATATTCAATTGTACGAATATTTGCGAATTTATGGTTTTTTGTAAATTTTAGTGAATTTTTGAAAGTGCCAACTAATTTTTATACCCAAAGCTCTTTCGGGAAAAAAACCAACTAATTAAAATAACTATAAGAAAAGCTTTGGAGCTTCAGGTGTTCCATAATCATCTGTATATGGCTCCAGCTCCCGTTGGGATGAAAGATTTCTGATCATTGCTCTGGCTTATGTTTGTTAGACAATGATTATACCATGTGTTAATTTTGATTATATACAGGCAATTTTTAATTTATTCAGAAAAAAGGTTTTTCTTTTCATATAGCGATCTTTTGAAAGCTAATATTTTGCGCAACCTTATTTCAATTCCTTAAATGAATTTTTAAAGTGAGCTTGTCCATTTTCATTAATTAGCTTCACATCACTTTACTTTATCAGGATGCAGAACATTTGATTTTTAGGTAGTAGTTTATTTTTTTAAATGAAAAGGCAGTTGTTCAAATAGCATAACTAAATTTGATTAACAAAAAATTTATCATTTTTTAGCTGATTTTTGTTTGAAGATAAAATTTTGTTCTGCCAATGAATTCAACTCTTAAAAATGATGAGGTTTGCATTTGCTAGCTACACTATATTACGTTCGTGGGAAAACAATGATATTTTCAAGTAATTTACTCCATTCTATCATGGATTTCTACTATATACCTGGATGAATAACTTTTTATGATCTGCTAAGGGGTGACATTCTAATTAGGCTTACTTACATTAATCCCGCTTACATTAAATATAAAAGTAAATAAGAACTTTAATGCAAACATTTTCGATAAATTAGCTATTGAAGAATATATTGCATTCATTGAACAATTAAAGCAATACTAAAACAAAAAATTTCTTTAATTTTCGTTTACAAGCATTAAAATAATTCGTCTTGGCATTAGTAGAATACGAAATAACATTTTCCAATAAACTTAAATAGTTTTTTAATAAAAACGTTGAGCAAAATTTATTCGCAAAATTTAATTTTTTTAATCACTAAGCTTCATAAGTACAAAAAACAAATGATATTTCTATCATTAACGCCCCAAAAATGCATAGCAGAAATTTGCTTGAAACAATGTGAGGATAAAATAGTGGCAATATAGCTACGATCACTTGGTTCATACAAACTCATTTAATATTCTTAAATGTTCTTGGTAAACCCATGATAGGCTTTCCGTAATCACGTCCTGGCGATTGGCAAAATAATAAACAAAAATTAGTTCAAAAAACCCTTCATCACCATACAACATTTGATGTAACCAGTCCCTTTAAGTAACCAAGTTAAAGAATGAGCTATTTTACACGTCTCTGTTCTTTTAGAAACATTTTTGATTTTTTTTAAAATTGTAAAAACTACACTTAAATATAATGTGGCCACTATTTATTTCGAATCCAAAGGAATGGTTTTAGGTCATCAAAATTGAAGAGTTTTTGATATTTTTGTACTGCATCCTTATACAAAATTTCACATCAATTCCTTAAGTATATTTATTGCTTCCTTTCATACTTTGATTGCAAATACTAGGCCGTGAGCCCATCCAGCAACATAAAAAAGAGTCTATACATTAACTTGTAAATGCTCATCCATTGTCATAGTGTGCAGACTTTCACATAACCAATTTATGTCTTCTCTTTTGTTTTTAGGAGCTACATCAAATATAATCATTTTAATAAATTTAATCCGATCATCAGAAAGTTCATTTAATATAGAATGCATTATATTTTTTAACTTTCAAGAATCTGTCAAATCCTAATGTAATAATTGGCACCAATCATTTGGCGATACCAACTGAAATGTCGTTCAAAAAATCAGAACTAATATACGCAGTGAGAACAAGTTTTTATCTTACAAATAAATTTGCAATTGCTTTTGAAGATTGTGCACCACAGTGAAAGTTTATAACGATTAAATGGACTATGTATTAAGAAATTCTGAAAATTCTGTCAATTATTTAAATTGGAAACGGACATCATTACAAATAACCGTCAGAAAATATATCCAATAAATGACCAAATTTGGATGTCGAATTACATTCACAATCTTACAACATTGACTAACGTACTTAAGAAAAGTAGTAGTTTCTTTAATATCGCTAGTTTAAAATTCCAACCCTTTTAATGTATATTCATGATTAACAGAAATTCATTGAAGATTACTCTGATTTGGGGAAATCAATTCAATTTGAAGATCACCTTAATATGATTGCAAACTCTTCCTGATATAATGTCACAAATGAAATCCAACGCAGCAGTAGTGCGCCCTACCCCACACTGCCCACATCACCAGACAATTTCTGAATGACAATTTCCCCAACCGGTGTGTAGGGAAGCTCGTGCCCATCCCATGGCCTGTTCGGTCACCGGATTTAACGTCATGTGATAACGTAATTGGGGATCATAAAGAAAAGTGTACTGACTGAAAAAGCAAGATCAACTCAGGATCTGAAACAGGTCATTCGCAATGCTTTTGCTAACTTTAAAGTGGAATCTCTTCCAAAAATACATGCACGTACTTTTCGTCTACTACAACTTTGCATATATATTGATGGGTTGCAAGTCGACCCTTACGATTAGTCATTGTACTTGGATTACTTTTTGATGTAAGTTTTTGTTTGTTGAATATAAAATATATATATATATAAATTTAGTTATTCATTCAATTAATGCTTTCTGGAACAGCACAATGGCCTTATTACATCATTTGTACTTTTTAATGATCTTCCTAGAGGTTGAACAACATGTGATGGTTTCGGCTCTGTTACAAATTATCCGAAGTATTCTATTTAGGTATTCAGACAATACGACAAACAACAGAACAGTACTCCAAGATGCAATAGTTGGTTCCTTGGAAAATAATTTTGAGTTCGCTAGCTTCAACAAATTTATGTAATAAGTGCATTGCATATAATCGCTGGGATTTTTTTCGTACAACGTACCGGTAGTCAATGTCACAGTTCCATTTCAGATTTTGAGACAGCCACAAACCACGTATTTTGATGACTAATTTGATTTCAAAACCGTCAGGAAGAACTGTGTCCACCTCAAGCAATGCTTAGATTTACCAAAATTAATATGCATGTTATTCATATTAGCCCATGTTAAGATACTTGCCGATTCAGTTTCAAAAAACA
The DNA here is from genome assembly GCA_900660155.1 of Hofstenia miamia. NCBI lineage: Eukaryota > Metazoa > Xenacoelomorpha > Acoela > Hofsteniidae > Hofstenia > Hofstenia miamia. The sequence continues at coordinate 4,563 of CABFPE010002207.1, forward strand.
ATGAATAAATTGGAATAGTAGTAGTCGAGATGTCATCAGCATATTTGAAAACTGAGTTACTGGCATTGCTAGATTTTGAATCGGTTAGGAATAACCGCAAAAGGAGACGTCTTAAAAGTGACCTTTGGGCATACAACATTTAATCGGATAATAATTCCTATAACTTTTGCACAATCTGATTCAAAAGTATCTTTTTTAAGATAATCTTGATGAGTATAATGACGTTACGAGGTGACTTCATCTTCGTAAGATTTTTCTTAATAAATCATGGCCAACACTATCAAAAGCTTTAGAGAAATCGATTGCTTGACATAACACTACGCGCGGTCCATTATTCTAGTGTTGTTCATTACAGATATTAGCATAATCTATGTGGATGGTTTTGGACGATTAGCATTTTGTGAAGTGTCAAGTGTAAGCAAAATATCCCCTTTAGTAAATTTTAATGTGGCGCATTCTAAAAAAATTAGCTTTGATAAATAGTAATGATATAGGATGCAAATCGTTATTATCTACATTCGTACGCTTTGGTAAAGATAAGTCGTCAGCTTTTTTCCATTTGAATTTACTGCACATTGCATAGTGGTTTAGCAATTAGAGTAATGCTGTCTTATAGAGTTGAGAGGCAAACGTTTCAAAATGAATGCTAACCATATCAATATCTTGAGCAACCTGGCTGATATCGGCACCTTATATATGGATGTCTTATTTATCATAGATTCCGAGATTTTAGTACCTATGTTAGATAAAGCCTCTTTACTACTAGGTGATGGTAGAAAACGACAAATTTTTGCAAATGTGATTTTTAGGACACTTCATTGGTCTTTAAAACGAGTGTCTTGAAACTGCTTTTGAGTTAACAACTAAAGTACATAGTATTTTTAAAGGCACGACTTTAGGTGTAGTTTTAGCATAAACTGACAAAGATTTCCTTTGAATAAATTAGCATGCACTTTCGATTTTCAAGTCAATTAAAAGTTAATTCTTACAATATACACTCATAAGATCGTGAGCAGTGAACTTTTAACATGTACAATATATATATATATATATATATATATATTACAATATTGCTATTCGTGAATTGATGCTGTAGATGTTCTTGTTGGAACTTTAATGTCAAATATCATTTATTTTAGCATTTGAATTGGGAAAGATTTTTATTTTGAAAAAAATAAGATTTTGATAAGATTACAACTTTAAATGTAGATTGAAGACAAATACTTAGGATGAAGCTGTTTCACATTTGTAATTGTGGATTGCAAACATATATTAATGATTAAATTGTTTTCCATTTTTTAAGTTTGTGCCCAACAATACTAGTTGTTTCAGAAAAAGCAACAAAAAATAATTATTAAATTCCAAAATTTCCCTTTCTGACTTTTTCAACCTAACAAATTGCTTCTATATCAGTACAATTTCATTTTACCCAAAAGGGTTGTTTGTATTTGCTGCTTGCAATTTGGTAATTATTTTGTTAAATATTAGGGTGCATTCACACAGAAAGATTGTGCTTGCTAGAGAGGGCTTTTGGCGTTCACACAGAAAGCGAGCTTGCGCTAGCTTTAAATCTTGGGTATTCACACAGAGAGATTGCGATATTTTCTAGCAATGTATTAAAGCCAGGGTGTTCACACAGCGCGATTGTGCGAGCTTGGGCTCGCTAGAGATTTAAACAGTTGAGTTACTGAGAGAGCATTCACATAGAAAGATTTATCGCAATCCCAATTAAAGCCTAGCGCGAGCGATATTTTCTAACACATGTTTAAAGATAGTTCTATTCACACAGAAAGCGCGCGAGTGCGCGATTGTAAAAGATTGTAAATTTGATTTTAAATATGCTAAATATTTAAATTCATGCCAAAAATTTGTACGAAGTACGTACATGTATAATGTATTTAGTTTCTAATTATTATTTAATATTATCACAAAAATGGTATTATTAGTGAACATATTTGTAAAATAGGTTTTGTCCACAACATTTTTTATTTATAGCAGTTACTAGTTGAACTATAGTAACTGCAATTAATAAAAAATGTTTTGATTTCTATATTCTTAAAAATCTGCCTAAATTAGAAAAAGTTTTTTAATTCACTCGTAATTTAGAATTTCAAAAAATATAAATTGCATAGTAAGGTTTATCAAAATATTAATTAATTTAAGAAAAACAATAATTTTAATGAAGAATTTAATAGGCTGTCTAATCGCATAGATTCCATTGTATCAAATGATTTTCAGTTAGTTATTTACATAAAGATCAATTAAATTGTAATAATGTTTACATATTAAAAATTATCCATTTTGATTCGCTCCAATGCAATAAAATATAACAATGTGTAGAGAATATTATTGAATATTTTCCTAATAGCAATTAAAAGCTCGCGTTCTGTGTGAACACTCTCGTATTAATACATTGCTAGAAATCTATCGCAAGCGCAAGCTCGCTTTCTGTGTGAATTCAACTATCTTAAAACATGTGTTAAAAATATAGCAAGCGCACGCCGTCTGTGTGAATGCTACTATCTTAAAACGTGTTTAAATTACAAGCGCGATATCGCAATCTCTCTGTGTGAATACCCTCCTTTATTTCCTCTTGTTTAAATCGCTCACTTTCTGTGTGAATTCAACTATCTTAAAACATGTGTTAAAAATACAAGCGCTATATCGCAAGCTTTCTGTGTGAATGCACCCTCTTAAAAATCACTTTACTAAATGTATCCTACATACATTTCAAAACAATTCTTCATATATTACATAATGGTAATTATGGCCATAAAGTATAGAGGAAAATTAAAGTATGGCCATTATCGATAGCAAACAAATTTTGCCTCGCCATATATGGCCATACCATAAACGGCACGCCTGGTTGGAAAATATAAATTGAGGTTCATATACCAGCGATAATGTATCTTATCAGTTACCTGCTTGAAATGATTTTTTGGTACACACACTTTTTGATTCTACATGGACAATAAATTGCATAGTTAGAGACTTTTCCTTTGGTAACATGGCTTTGCTTTGATGGCTGATCATGATCATATCATTCGAAAACTTTGAGCAAACAATTTGGAAATATTTAATAGTTTTATTCAACACAACTAATGATTGAAGTTTGGATTTTACATTAAATTTTCAAATATATTTAAAATGAGATGTATGTGGTGTTCGAATACTTAGCAATAGAATGGTGGAAACCGTCAATTAACGGGTTTTCAATTTTGCAATTGCTAGAACTTTTTTCTGAGAAAAATGTTGCGTCGGGCTCTTGTGACTTTTAATGATTATTTGAGATAATGAAAATGAGAAACCAAAAAGCATCATAGGCCTCTGCTCTCATGGTTAAGCTAACTATTGTACATAATTATATTTGGAAAAGATTTCCATTAATGAAATCCATCAATTGATGATACTTATCATATTTATTTAATGTAATAGTTTAAGTAATTATACTTTATCAAAACTTCCAACTACATTCTTAAAAAGAAAAACAAAATTTTACTCTCATTATATATGTACATGTACTATAAGAACTTGTAAAGACATGTAGCACAAGAATATTCACAATATGTTCATTTTAGTCACAGTTCACGTACAGGATTGCTTGACATTTTCCACATATAGACTTGTTGCAGTTTCGATAAAGGTTCGTAGTGCCATAGCCATACTTTTAGCAATTGACAAGAATGAACAGTTGGCACGATGATTCAGGATAAAATCGTCCATTGACGGGTTTCGCCACTCTAGGTACAAGAAATCTTACACTATTCTCACACAAGCCAGTACGAGAGAGGTGCACGGAGTGTGCGCGTATGTTTTCTGCCCAAAAGGCGTTAAATCGTCATGTCAGAAATGACCATACGCAGAGCTCCACGACTATAGCGGAGGCTAATTGCTGGAAGTGTGAAGCGAAGGGATGCTACAAGTCGTACAAGAGCAAAGGTTGGTATTTACGGCATATTAAGACCTGTCACCCCAACCTTTGTAATCGAGCATTGATAGGCGACGTAGGAAGACACCAGGCTTCCGCCACCAATCTGGGGGCGTTGGAGGGGCCGGTTAGCAGTCCTGCAGGAGTTTGAACTATACTGCTCTTTGTTACTCGATTCCTAGGGCTTCAGGACCAGAACTGGTCGGTACCATCCAGTTCTAAATTTAGGACTGCGTTTGGGAGCCCCCACACTATTCTAGTGTTAATTCACTAAACGTAGCAGAATATGAATTTTAATAAATCATTCAAAATATGATAACAAATAACCTTAGTTAATTAAACGGTTTAGAGTTAGTTGATTCATGTGGAAAAATTTAAAACAAAACGTGCATTTTTTCTGTCCACTATAAAGTAAAATTCCTTAATACTCCGAGTATTCACTACTTACGCAAATCATTACACTGCTATATTTGTTATGTAAAACTTTTCAACTCATTTGTACTAAAAGCAATTTTGCCTTGCTTTTTAATATTTAAAGATAAACTTATGTAAACATTTTAAGAAGGTTTTTGCGGTAGTAGGCTTCAAAACTCTTTATATGCAGAGGTTCAAAAACTTAAGTGCGCCAAAATATGTGCAATAAATGTATTTTGGACTATATGTTTTTAGTGCACTTATTAACTCTAACAGCTACACCTATTTTTAGTTTTTACATTAGTCAAGAACGTGATAAAACTCGAGCATTTATCATCGCCTACATTGTATTTTGAAACCAATTGTCTAACAGGTGATATTCCAGTTTTAAATTGTTAACGAAATATTTCACTGAATTTTATCTGTTCCTGCAACACATCGAAACTGATAACTAAAAATATTGGGGAATTTTGAAACTTATTTATACCCTAATCCTAACTCCAACTTGATGTAGGAATTGTGTTTAATTACAATGTCTTTCAGTTTCGTCCTGAAGCTATAAAGCAACTGTAAGGGTGGGTTTTTTTGCAGTCCGGTAGAGATATTTGATAATGTCATAGAACTAATACAGGGAGAGCATTGGAAAGAAAAGCTGAATGCTTTACAGATAGTCTCGATTTACGATCCACGAGAATATTTGCAAAAGTTATAAAGAAGAACAAATCCATGCAATTGATCTTCATCCTTGAAATTTTCCTATATACAGAAATGTGCCTCTAATCTAGGTGCGTCAAATTTAATTCAAGCACCACAACGAATGTTCATGACAGCTGATCACTCGAAGAAAATAACATTTATTTGTCTATTAGTATAAAGGTGTATACCTTGGTAACTGAGTATTTTTCTTTTAATGTAGTTCTTATAAATATCTTAAAGCGTATTTTCGAGATTTCGACACATTGTTTGAAAATAATCTCATTCGAATCTGAGAGAATATAATAAATTTTTATGGTGTGAACTTGATAAATTGGTTGCTCTAGTTGTGATAGATTGAAGAGCTTGAGCAAATAAACCGGATCACATCTAGTACTGGCAATATTAGCAAAATATTAATCTAGATTAAACTTCAATTTTCAGCTAACCTTTTTTTTGCATTTTCTTAAAAAGGCATTACAGCAAACTGCTTTAGGCTAGTAACTTGCAATAATTGTAATCATATAAATGTATTATTGCCTCTCGTGAGAGCATTTTGTGAAATATCCGTTTAGAGAAGTGTGAGATCATACATTTTCTATTTAATCATGTGTTAAATTTTTCAGTCGCGTCCCAGGCCCTTAAGAGTTTGTCCTGGTTTCTTAAATTTACTTTTATTCCCTACTGAGATTAAATTTGCGGAAATTGTGCATTAATTAATCAAATCAGTACTAAATAGAGAGTTGCAGGCATATTTTAACTAAACAAATACAATATAAACTAAACAATATAATATAAAAAATAATTTATTATAATAGTCAATATTAGAGCAAAAAGGATCTCGTCATGCGATATGTTTTTGTTCTCATTGCCAGTAACAGGACTGTTCCCTCGCAACAATTGCCAAACAGGCTGCACATCCAAAAATTTTAAAAAAATTATTGGCCGAATAAAACAAAATACATTTCAAATCTTGTTCTTTGCTAGTTTGCATTTTGTCCCACTTCACTTGAAAATGCTAATAAGCCATTTCATCTATAAAATTCATTGTATTGAAACTATATTATCAATAAATTTCATTGGTTAAAAGCAAACTGTAAAGTTCCATAACGAACTGAAATCAGCTTTCGAATATACATGTATGACAAGTGCGCACATATTTGGATCAAAGATTTCGATTGAAGTGTTTCTACAATTCCTTGCTTAGATCTGATTTATGTGCTTAAATTACTAATAAGACGCAGTAATGTTCAAATCTAATGGATCCTGTTGTAATATTTCTGTTTCAGTTGCAGAGATACGCGCTTTCTATTTGTAAATACGCGCATCTTTCTCAACTTTATTCCCAACCCGATCCTATTGACTATCATAGTTTGATGAATCAAAAAACTCTGGTGAATTCACTGTTAAAATCAAATTAAATTTTAGTGTAAAAGTTAGTAAAATTAATTTCTAATTAAACTACCAATCACATTAATGCAAATCAGAAATTAGAATTACTTGATAAATGCATTCACCGGTGCTCAGTTTGATTATCCTATTCTTATCAAGAAAAATTTTGGGGTATGATCAGTATTGTCCAAAACAATATTTTGACTGTCAAAACAACCAAACTTGCATATTGAAAAGCAAGCGATGCGACAGTGTGGTTAATTGCATAACTAATGCAAATGATGAGATTGATTGCGAACTTAAAGAAAATTGCTCTATGTTTAGAGGAGAAGTTTACTGCCCAGATTTTAATCCGTTTGATACAGAAAACTACGCAAAATGTGCGAAATTCCCACTAACATGTCAGGAAAATAATGAATGCCTAGCTTTTGGCGTTGGGGATCTGGCTTGCAAATGTGAACCAGGCTGGCTGTATTGCAGACTGGTTACTGGAGAAGTAAAATGCTTGCCACCATCTCGCATTTGTGATGGGAAAACCGACTGCATTCCGTTTGGTGCTAGTAGTCCCGATGAATGTGAATGTAACAGCAATACTTATCTTTGTCCAAATGAATTCTTTTGCATCAATTCAGAACGTATATGTGATGGTATATATGACTGCAATACTCGAGCTGATGAAAAAAATTGTTCAGGTGGTTGCAATGACGGATATTTTCAGTGTGAGTCTAAAGATAATTGTATTCCTAACCACAGATTATGTGATAAGTATAAATATAGTGTAGTTAAAACCAATGCAGACTGTCATGATGGAAGTGACGAGACTTGTGACTGCAGTTATAACATTAAATGTCCTGGAACAAATTCATGCATTGAGAAGGTAAGTCTTTGTGAAGACATAAGCAATTGTCAGCCAACTGACAGTGAAATCAAAGTGGTCTGTGAATGTAATCCATCAACACATTACAAATGCGAGGAAGAGAACATCTGCATAAGCAAATCAAGGGTTTGTGATTTTAAGTACGATTGTCCGACAACATATTCTGATGAGAAAATGTGCATGCACATCCCTAATATTGAAAATCTATGTCCAAGTGATTCCTATTTTTGTCCTCACCGGTTTGGATGTCTTCCATGTAAATATGCAACTTTCAATGACATTCTTTGTCCCTTCTATGTGCCAGCAGTTTTGGAATGCCTTTGTGAAGAAAATGAAATCAGCTGTGACAATGGCTACAAATGCTACAAACAGGTAATTTTTATATTCCATATATGATAAACACCTTAAACTTCATGAATTTTCTTCATACAAAATATAATTTTATCTATCAAAAAGTCTAAGTTCGATTCCAAGATGTCAATAGTGGGATTGTAATTATTTAAATTTTCAATACTATTCAAAGATTGAATTAATTGCAAAAAATATAATTCTAACTTAAGCTTTGCATAGACAAAGATTTTATTGTAATATTCCAGTTACATGACTTACTCATACAAATTTTTTAATGATAAAAATAAGTTGAAGTGTATATCCACTTCAGTTTATAATTTGAGACATCAGTGTGCAGCCATTGCCTTCCTCTATTTCTTTTGTTAGGTTGTGGACTCACATGGCTAGGTATGTTGACAAGCATAATAAAATAATTAGTCAAATAAACTTATAGGACGAACCTAACAATCAAGTGGTCGCACTCATTGCATCATTGAACACCGAAGCTAGGCTATTGGAACCGAAAAATGCATGACATTTTCTCTAATTTCCATTAACATTTAAATGCTCAGACATCGCAACGAGCAAATCATTTGATGGTGTTTCTGACAGCACTATAGAAAATAACGTTATTGACATTCCAATTATAAACATAAACTGGTACATGCACCGATTACTATGTTAGTTAACATTAATTCTACCAAAGTTTTCAAATGGAAGCAAAGTATTCAACTAGCATTTGATGGCCCAAAATTATCTGGGTGAACCTTAGTCCGGCTCCTCAATAATATTAATCTTTAGCTTTTATTCAGAAATATTGCTATTATAGATTATTGCTGTAGATTATGATTTCGTTCAGCTTGATTATATTTAACAAAGCTGTTGAAACCACAAATATTGGGATTACACTAAATAGTATTAAATTGGAATTTAAGATTTCATAGTAATTTTGTAGCAATATATGATGAAAACATGTATAGAAGTCTAGCAAAACTGAAATTTGTTCACTATTCAAAAACTAAATAAGTTTTGAAGTAACATTCTTTTGAATTGGAAATTTTTTTTAAAATAATGCTTAAATACTCACTTGTTATTTCATTTAAAAAATAGCTATCAATAATTTTTAATAGTTTTTGTAGTTCTATTTAACATCATCTAAAAATGAATTTCTTAATAGACTAATGGTATATTGTATTTAGGAAAGGAAATGTGATGGCATTATCGATTGTACGGATTTATCAGACGAACTTGATTGTTCTGAACTGGGTATGTATTGATAATAGCTAATTCTAATTACATATTTTTAACAACTAAAATTTTTGTTGTAGTCTTAAGCCTGAACTCATACTTGATACTCTTCGCAGTTTAGGAACTTTAAAATACCATTTCTAATAATTTGTTTTATAAAGCAATGTAATTAGCAAACTTCGGAGCAACATCAACCATAAAAATAATAGATCTTTTCAATTCAAGCAGTTTTATCCAAAAAAATTTTGGCGTCTTCAGTCAATAATTCTTTCGAAAATATCTTGAATTTGCTGAAATTATTGTTTAAAAAGTTTGCTACTAAATTGATGTAGTACGTCATTCAAAAATGAATCTGATGTCTATATATGTGCATTTTATTTTTTATGGGCTTCTCATATAAATCATTTGGTCATCTGTTCAAGTTTTCTAAGTTAGAATCCTCATATAGTTCAACTATATGCAGGTAGGGTAGAAATTGCGATGCTGAGAGAAGCTTTTGTGCGTAATAACCAAAATGCTTTAATTTTTTAAAAGCAATAATGTAACGAAATAATTCACTGGAGTGATAAGAGTTGGGATTTAGATGAAATTGAAATGAGTTGTAAGACCCATAGGTTTAACTGTGGTTGGTTAGTCCTGTGGGTTGGATTCTATTGGGTTCTGATTATATATTGTTTCTGTGAATTGGGTTTTTGTGTCTAAAATATAATGACTAACTATTCTTTCGTCCCACAGTTTTCTAATTTTATGCGTACGTGTTACAATATTGCTGCCACTTTGAACAGTGCAATGAAATTTAAATTTCAATCAACCGTGAAGTCTATCAATGATAAGCTCCTAATACCTAGTAATTGCCAAGTTTATTGCTTGGGAAAATGTTTTGTAAAATTTTTATTGTTTTTACATTAATGATTAATAAGAAAATATATTAATTATGATACAGTACCATATTTTTTTTTAAATTGAACAAATATTTCTGATTTTAGGAGTTTATTTATGATATTGCATTTGGCATTTATTCTAAAAAATGATTTTGAAAGGAGTTATTTCTTTCCAAGGTTCATGATGTGGTGCATTAAACTTAAACAATCTGGCGTCAGTTTTAAAGGACAAACCATTTTTATCTATCTACAAAGAATTTTCTAACAGAATACTAGCAAATTTAGGTAAATTTATTTGGGACATATTTTAATACAATTTCTATCAAAGGGTTTTTCTGTAGCTGGGGTTGTTGAAAGGATTAATACTTTTTCTCTTAAAATTTCGAATTTTTCAAAAAGATCTAAATTCTCTCCACAAGTAATATTCATGTATTTATAAGGTTTTGAGCTCATGAAAGTAACAAAGATCTTTGACTGTTTATTGATATGTGCAAAAATATTCAAAACCTCAATGGGACTTGGCCGGGTCGTGGATTTAGAATGAAAAAGAAAGAAGAAACACTCTTCAATCACGTGGTGCTCTTAGATTAAGCATACCCTTAATAGTTTTTGAGCTATAGGCAATTAAAAGTTTTTTAAGGGATTATTAATTCTTTTCTAATATCCCCATGTTTCTTAAAGTTTATATTGAATTTAATATATTTTTGGCACTGACTTGGCAACATAAATATATGAGTCGAACATCGACCAATCTTTAGATCAAGAATGCGTTGAGATTAGAGATGGACATGTCCTAGGACCGGCTATATATAATATTGCGTAACTGAACATGTAAATCCACCAACAAGTGGACTGAATACCCAAAATATAATCATTTTGGAAAATTACTTTAGCATTATATTGATTTTAGTTTTTGTATGTTTTTTGGGAAAAACCTCGTCGTAGTTAATGATTTTAAGTAACCATATAAATGTACGCATATTACTGTATAGTTTTTATTCAATTGTAAACACAATCACAGCTTCCTTGATCCGACAATGTTCTTACAATTTCCTTAGATTATTCCTACAATTTATCAGATATTTACTGTAGTTCACTGTCTATTATTGAATTAGGACTGTCAATTCACTTGTATTCATCGATGAATTGAAGCACATCGTGTCACCATTTACAACATTTACACAATTCTTACAGAGGGTTTGTATGTAAATAGTGGCAGTTGTGATGGGTTCCGCATGACTTCCCCCTCAAAGTAAAATGATAGAGTGGTGTGCTAATCCAAACCTATTAACCATAGAAATAAATTTTGTTATACCTATAACAATGGTATGGGTGAATTGACTCATGAACATTTTACTAAATTGAGGAGCAAAGTAACATTGACGAAGGTCAATGTGTATTAGTCATATAACAAATTGCTACTTTGCGCATAACTATATAACATTCAAATCCTGCTTCGATATTGTTTGATGACTCAATCCACTGTAGCAACAGATAGAAGCATGAGTATCAGCTATTTGGATAGTTGGCATGACAAAACAGCAATAGTTATAGCTCAGGTATCAACTGGGCTTTCGTTTGATAGACATCTGCATCACTTGATATCATTTAAATTGTAGTAACTGATCTCTACTGAATTACGAACAACCCCGAAATTAGTGGAAACACTTAAGTGCTCAAGAAGTACTGAGCTGCATTACTATGATCGAAGACCATTCTGATAAGGAGATGATAAAGATATTAAACTTTGGAGAATGATATCATCGATATTAATATTATTTGTGGGGAAAACAACGTCACAAACTCTCTCCATGAGCACTCCGGTGATTTA
>CABFPE010002208.1:0-16152 GCA_900660155.1 Hofstenia miamia
TAAATTTCTACGAATTTATTGTTCATATTTTCACAAAATAACAACAATTCTATATTTCTAACTAACCGAATCATTAAAATACATATAAATATTCATAAAATAAATACTAGTGTATTAAAACAGTCTTCAAACATTAGGCAATGATAGCTTATTTATTAAATTAAAACCAGTTTCAATCGAATGTCCCATTAACATATTTACATATTTTTCCTATATTATTTAATAATAAAAGTTGCTACACGCCCTCCTCAGCTTGCGTTATTTTTAGTACAGCTCGCTCTCCATGGACTAATTCATCAGCTTTTCTTATGATAGTTTCTACTCAGGGATCGCTCCAGCTTGTAGACGCGAATTCAGGTTGCTTTGTCATTTTTAGGACTGCCTCTCTCTCTGTTGTTATAGTGCTGTGATAGCGTAGAAATTTTGCTTCCTTGATGTTTTCTGAGATTGGTGTTATTTCTTGCAGCTCGTTCATTTTAGCTGAAAAGATTTCATAGAATTTTCTGTAGAGGTGGATGCCTTTTATTGCTATCATCAGCGTCGCGCATTGCAGCATTCAGGTAGAAAAATGTGAATACTTTCCTGAGGCTTCTGGTGTTCGCTACGTCCTTATAGAAGAAGCTAATATTGTCCCTGACTTCTTCTTTTGTTATCACGTTCGAATCATTCTTATTTAGTCTCATCATGGTTACTATCTCAACTTGCTTTGTTACATCGTAAAATCGATATTTCTTATCCCAAAGATCCAGCCAGACCACGTCATTTACTCCAGAGAACAGCATTATCACTTTTTTTCTCCGATTCTTTTGTTATTTTTATTTCGACCAAAAATCTCTCGTCGTCAGTGTCATTCCATTCCATCATATGTTCTGGTGTGGAGGCTCCCCATTTTTCTATATTGATTTTGTCAATCTGTTATTGCCTTTTCGGGGATAAGATCAGTTGCATTGACGTTAATAGTTCCTCCTCCTCAAGAATTTCCTTCTGTATTTTTGTTATCATTTCACACATTTCAACAGGTTCCATAATACCTCCTCTCTGCATCATTTCAGCACTTTTGATTATTTTCACGAATGTGCATTGCAGGCTCTCCTTTTCATATCTTCTCATTTCCTGTTCAAGTATTTGTTGTATATTTTTATTCTTCATTACTTTGGCTATCTCCTTGGTATCTACGATTTTTCTTTTAATGATCTTTTTGGTTGTTAGCCAAGGTTCTGTTTGGACCTGCCTCAGCCGCATTTCCAATGTAGAACCCCACATATATTTCTTCATGGTTTCATCAAATATTGTTATTTCTTCTGGTGCTATTCCTGTTGAGGTCCTTCCCATAAAGCACTTGTTAACTATTATTCTGCTTATCAATTCCTCAATTTCTTGCATTGGTTTTTTGATCTTGTCTGGAGATGTCAGTTTCTCGACGTGTCCTTTGAGTAGCCAATTCTTTGTCTGAGTATTTATTGGTGACATCGCTATCTCGTATTTTTTTACTTTCGTTAATCTGTGTCGCCCTGCTCTTGAAATTGGTAATCGTAGCTCTTGCTCCTGCATTGTGAATACTGCTAGCAGTCATGCGGATGTTCTGAATCTAATCTCCGGGGTGTTCTTTTCTTTGAATATCATATTTTGATGGAGCTTCTATATCTATCTTGGGCCATTCTTCATTTGTTTTCTTCTGCAGTTTCATTTCTTTCCATATCTCTTGTATCTGTTTGATGTGCTCCTGTCTTGTGTGAGGCTGCACTTGATGAATAAAATATTGGCTTTTTCCACGCCCTCTGCATTTGTTGTTAGTTCGATCGTTTTTATCTGCTTGAATGTAGCATAATCCAAAGAAAATGCTGCTAATGAAGAAAGAAGAACAAATTATTAGTTGAAATTAAGATCGAATTATGATTATTTAGAAAAACAATTTAATTTCAATTATCAGAATTATCTTTGTAAAATGCAACCAAGTAATAATATAGCAAATTAGTACTTGTCGTCGAATTTGACAAAACAAAGGGGGTGAATTTGCTTCCATTATTTTCAGCAATTTTGGCAGACGAATTAAATTTGAATTTCAAACGACAAGTACTTTTTCAAAGTTAACTATAAATATAGTGTAAATCATTTTGGAAACTGTTGAAGTAAATTCTTTGAAAATCTTATTCTTAGATTTTATATTGGTTTGATTATTTATACACAATGTCAAGCTAAATGGTAAATGCAGTAGTAGTGGTTTGGAAACATATCAGGAGTGACTTGAGGGTCCTTGATCCAAACCATGAACCTGCATTTATGTTAGGTGTACAAATAGGAGTTTTTCTCCGTTTAGCTGGCTATCAATTCGATTGTTTACATGTAATCAATAATCAACATCGGCAAGAAAGGGCTGGATAGCCTAACATAGGTTATACATATTTTATCTGATAGACTTAGGTGACCTTTAATAGACTGATAAATTGACTGAGCATGTATTATGTTATTTAAATGTAAGGTAGGAAGCTGCAAGTTAGTAAGTAACTTAATTATATTAATTTAACTAAAGCCAATAGTTTTTGGTAATGGCTAAAGTCATAATTATCAAGCAGCTAGTGACATTGCAAGGTTGCAAAGTGAATTAAATACACAGTACAAATTGAGTTTAAGTCAGTTATAATTTGCATTGAGAACTACACTGAGTTAGGATAGGAAACACATAAGAACATTGTTGAGCTGAGGCTTGAAGCCACCTAGTGTGACATAATTGATCACAATTGAAGTGATGCAGAGATAGAAGTCATCCGGAGGCCACAGATACACTATTCACGGAGCAGAGCTATGATGGCGGAGTACCTAAATAGTATTCAGTTATTTCAGTTAAAGAAAGATTAGCAGAAATAATACAATCAATAGCTAACATGAGTACATCCCTACTGGCAGTTGAAGTGAAACAATAGTTTAAGAGAATCATTCAATCTACATCAACGCTTGGTAGCAGATGCTACATGGCGACTGTGACAGATAAAGAATAAGAAGAAGAAGAACAATCAGTTCAACATCCGAACTCAGAACTTAAAGTCAACAAACAAACCAGAGCAACCGAATAGCAATGATATCCAAGCCCAAGAGATCAAACAGCTCAAAGGTAAACTTAGATCGACAGAGTTAGACAGAGATGAAGATCACGAAAATCAGAAGAGATAGATAGAGGATCTGAGATGGAAACTGAAAAAACTGCGAGAAGACGAAGGAGAGAACCTGAAAGTGACAGCAACATATGAGAGAACAATCGAACAGGGAGAGGAAAGGAGCTTACGAGCATCACCCACAGTTTGTAAAACATTGAATGGGGTATGATTAACTTGAGTCTTAAGAGTTTTACTGTAGTTTTGTCCCAGCTCTGCTCACACACGTGGAAATAAATGTCTCCCCACATAGTAGCAAGATGAGGACGGTGTCATTGCTGTCTCCTCTCCTAATTGTGGAGCTACGTGTTGCCCACACACGATAGGAATCTCCTCAGCTCCATTATGTTGTCCTCTTTTGTTTTTGCACGCCTAGTCAAGCAGAGATACGTTTCAATATTATCATCAATAATTACATGCTCAATATCCTTTATGGCTTTTTTTAGCCTCTGGAAATGTACTGTTTTTCCATTATTAAGTGTGTACATGTTATGATCAAGCACTTTCTCCACAATGAAGGGTCCTTGCCAATTATTGGCTAATGTGCATACTTGGTTGTGATCTGTGGTGACATGAGGTAAATATGCAAAAACTTTGTCACCTCATTTATGAGGCTCACCATATAATTTTTTGCTAAATGTTCTCTTTTGACATATACTTGATTGATTTGTGTTATGACAAATCATCAGATGAACTTGCTGCATATCTCGTATAAATTGATCTGCATATCTGTCAACACTGGTTTTTGAGTAATTTGGAAACATCATAGATAAGGAAGTTAACACTTCATGACCAAACATAGTCTTAACAGGACTTATTCTGGTTGTGGAATGCACTGCTGTATTATAAAAAAACTCAATACATTTGATCATGCATCTCCAATTTCTCCCTGCAGCCTGTGAGAGAGCTACTCAAATAAATTTTGTCAAAGTTCTGTTTAATTGTTCTACCAGGCCATTAGCTTGAGGGTGGTAAGCAGTAGTAAATTCATGAATTACTTCTAACTCGTGCATTAAGGCTTTCATCAGATTATTCTCGAACTGTGGACCATGGTCAGAGATGAGTTTAAACAGGACCATACTTCAAAATCCACTCCTTAACTATTTTTTCAGCTATTTTTTCTGCACTTGTACTGTCCAATGGAATAATTCGAGTATATTTAGTGAAATGATCCACTATCACCAAGAGGTATTGAAAACCTTCATCATCTCAAGACAGCTGTTCTAAATCCATATCAATGATTTCATTGGGACTGGTTGCAGTGCAACATTCTAACTCGGCTCTCTGTTCTGGAAAATGGCTAGCATTATTCAAGAGACATCTCTCGCATTTATTGATGACATCCATAACAGCAGCCCTGATTCCAATAGTAACGTATTGTGAATTAAAAGTTTTCTCTGTTTGGATTATTCCTAAATGCCCCTTCACATGTACTCATCTTACTAGATCTCTTCTAAAGTACTCTGGAATGGCAAGTCTGTGATTGCGACAACTTTTAGCATAAAGTAATCCCTTATCTGTCATTGTCCAATTGTATCAGTTGTAATAACAAGTAGCTATCAGAAGAAGGGGGAAAAATGGATCCTTCATAATGTTGGATAATACTTGATCACTTTGTTGATGTTTTCTTCTTCAGAGATTTCTTCACATATCAAAATTGGTAGAATTTCCTTCCCATTACAATCTGCATTAATCTCGGGGATTAACTCATACTCAGTATGCAGAATAAATCCAAATGGTACTTTCTCTCCATCTGGTCTCTTTAAATCCCTTTTGTAGCTGGGCAGTGCCATCCAATAGTCAGCATTTAAGTGTAAATGGTCAGGACGATGTTTGATTGAAAAAGAGAAATCATTTAGATATTCTATCTATCTGGCCACTATATTGGATTTATCTCTGGAGAATTTTTTAAGCCAGGCCAAGGCGCTTTTGTTGGTACATACAATGAATTTTCGACCTAATATAAAATAGCGAAATTTCTTCAGTTATTCCACTAAAGCTACCATCTCACACTTTGTGGCTCCATAGTTCCTTTCAGGATCTCTAAGTTTTCTACTGGAATAATGTATCGGACTTTCAACTCTGTTTATTTCTTGACTTAATACACCACTAATAGCAACAGCACTGGCATTGCAATTGACAATAAAGGTTTTACTATAATCAGGAGTATTTAATGAAGGAATCTTTTTTGAGTTTGTTTTTTATTTTCTCCAATGCATCCTGTTCATTCCAGGTCTATTTAAACTCATTATTCTTCTTAAGTAAATTTGAAATAGATTTGGTCTCCTCAGCTAGGTCGGGAATGAACATTCCGTAATAATTTAGAAAGCCCATCAATCTCTGCACATCTTTTTGACTTCTAGGTGTTTCTATTTTCTCCAAAAAATGTAAAGCATTTGTTTTTATTGAAATTTTCCCATATTCTATGACTCTCCCTAAGAAGGTAACTTTCTTCTGAACCAACAAACATTTATTTCCATTAACTTTCATCCCAGCTTGTTGTAATAATTCTAACGTATGATTTAGTTTTTCTAGATGTTCTTCAAAGGTTGTACTGGCTACTAGTATATCGTCGATGTATGCTGATATACCAGTTTCAAGCATGTTTGATTTATCTTTCAGCACCTTGGTCACAAAATGCTGAAAAGTGGCTGGCACATTACACAATCCAAAAGCCATATACTTCCACTTGTACAAACCATAGGGCTTAATGAAGGCCGTTTCCAGAATATCAGATGGACGCATTGGCACCTGCCAGTAAGCTTTACACAAATCTAGACAGGAGAAAAACAGTTGGGGCAGCATAAGGACTATTCTATTTTTGATTAGGTTGCTTAAGATCTTTTCATATTCTGCTTTAAGGTTTTCCGGTACTCTCTGCACAGGCAGCCAAATTGGTTTTTCGTTTTTTACTTTGATTGTATGTTCTTCCCCAATCATTTGTCCTACACTTATGGTTCTGTAATTGAAAACTTCATGCTTACTTTGTAAGACAGAAATGAGTGATCGTTTCTCATGATGTTCTAGATGTGGGTGAGTCTTGTTATTAATGGAAGGTATTTTTACTATATCAGATGGTTCCTCCAAATCATGAATCGCAGTACATATTGAAAAACAAGAAGTCACTACATTCTCAACCTGAACTGGTGCACCTATGATTTGTAACTTTGACACATCCAATCATACAGGAAAAGTGGATCCATTTAGGATTGTCACATACCTCTTTCCTGCGGATACTTTACATAGGTCAGGTGAAAAAGAAATCTTTTTAATATATTTACCACATAGTCTCACGATCATAACATCTCCATTCATTTCACTATTTGAAAATACCACTGCTCTTGTCCAATGCTTAGACTCCAAATGAACAGGCTCAATTAAATCAAATACCACCTTTTGTTCCAGAATAGTTGCTAACTGTGTAGCTTCTTGACCCTTGATGGATATTGTATTAGCTTTATAATTGATGACACACTTGTTCTTTTCCAAAAAATCATTACCCAAGATGAGATCATATGGGAGTTTATGATTAGATGCATTGATCACAATGAGGTCAATGCTAAATGGTTCAGCATGAATTCGTAACATCTCTCAATCTCCCCTTCAAGGAGATTTGATTTCCTGAAGAATCAATTAGCTTGATGGAAGAGGAATCCAATGAATCACAGGTTAAACACAAACCTCATTCATCACTAATGATTGAAGCAGCAGCTCCAGTATTAATGGTAGCATTAATGATTTGTCCATTCATTTCAACAGGAATCAGGTTCTTACAGATGAGATTAGTTATAACCAGGATATCCTGAGCACGTTTTGAGGGAGTTGGTACTCCCTTTAATTTAAATTCTGCGATGTGGTAATTTCATTGTCTGTCAAATCTACTAAAGGTGTTTCATCATTAGGTTCAGACAATACAGAATCCTCTACTATAAATCCTTCCCCATCAGCTATTAGTTGGATTTTCACATAACAGTTGGATTTCAAGTGGCCTTTATCTCCACATTGAAAACAGTAAACAGATGCCATATTAAACTCTCTCTTAAGGACTGTTTTCTTCGATGTACTTGGCTCAGACTTTATCCTTACTCCAGATAATTCATTAGCATCCTTATCAATTTGATTAGAGTTATACATCAAGTATACCACACTGATTACCTTTCTAATGATCTCATGTAGACTTTCTTCTGGGTCACATTTTACTTCCAACTGACTTCTGATAGAAGGGGGAAAACCTTGACAAATATATGAAAATAAATCATGGTGAGAGTACTCAGCAGATAAACTACTAAGCCTGAACAGCCTCTCAACTTGAGTTATATAATTTCTGATATCATCACCTCATTTGAAGGACATGTCACAAAGTAAGGTTTTGTATTGGTGCTTGATATGTGGGGCTTGATAATGGTCCTCAAAGAAACCCACCAACAACTGATAATTGGTTTTGATATTGTGATCAAGCATCATGTATTGATTATATGCTAAGCCACTGAGATACAGTGGGAACTGGGATATGGTGCTTTCTTGTGAATTCTTTTACTGTTTAATAGTGAGTTCAAATAAAAAGAACCACTCGTCAAATGATTGAGACACTGCATCAATTTGTCCAGTGAATTTAGGCAACACTGAATGTTTACTAAAAACTTGTAACTGCCCAGTTGATTCAGGAGGGAGAATAGAGTGACAATATTGTGGTAGACTACTAGATGTTCCTACATTCACCAGACTTGTGTCACTGACATGCTCTTTAAATGTGGGTACCACAGTAGTGCTCACAGGATCAGAGATCAAAGAGACATAACCATTTTCAGGGGTGGCTACAGTAGTGAGGGTGGACACCTGAGTGAGAGCAGACTGCGTGAAAGTAGGGTGGCAAGTCAAAGAGGTTGTACAGGATGAGGCAGAATTTGAAGGAATTATTGTCACATTTTCTTCACAATGAGAAGGTGTATTTAAAGTATGACTCACATTCACCAATCAAATCATGTGTGGTACTTGCCTAGTGATTCTATCAGCAAAAGAATCTAAGGCTTCATTTAACACAACATGGATGACATACTCATTGGTGTGATTTCTAGGTGATTGCACCTCATCTCAATTGTTAGCATCATTAACAGCAGTTTTGAGTTCCTGAATTTGTAATTCTAATGCAAATGTAGATTCCAACATCTGCCTTTCCATCTTTTGATAAGCAATGTGTTGAGTGTTAAGTTCTGCTTGAAGGAACTCAATGTGGCATTCACTTTCCATTCACAATGCTACTTCCTGGGATAAAGCATCTTTCAAATGTTCGATTTTCATTTGCTGAGCATCGAAATGTGGGGTAGGTTGGCTCAACCTACTGTAGGGACGTTCAGGAATGGGTGGTGGAGCATTTTGAGCATTCAAAATCCGGTGGAAATTTCTATGGTAATCTGGACTGGCATTATTGTAAGGGACAGCTGAAGCATTCTGATCCATCCTCTGGGCAGTTGGTGTAGGAGAATTAGGTAAAGATAAGTTAAACAAAGATCCAATGGTACAAGGGGTAATGTCCAGGTTACCACCACTTGTACAGGGGACACTGTGAGATGGAGGAGTCCCAAAATGAGGAGAATAAGTAACTGTATGACTCGAATCCATAACTAAGTAAGAACAAAATAATAACTTCCAAAATGACAGTTGGGAGCACTTCCACAAACACAAAAGAAACACGCAGCTCATAAAAATCACAGATAACAACCCAAATGTGGGATATGGTATTTGGTAATAAATCCAACACATAGAACACTGAGACAAAAAAGAATGTTAACAAGTAGCAACAAACAAAGCAGAACACATTAAAAATAGCAATGCCCCCTTCTATGGCCGGAATTGTAAGTTACACATTGATTGGCAGATTTACTCTGTAATCCAACTGCAGTCAGGGGAAACAACTATCCCAGCTGAAATGCCCCAAAACAAAAAGTAAACCAAATCCAAACCATCAAAAGAAACAACAGAAAAATAGTTTGTTATCACATCAGTGTCCTGTCATAGTCACCATGTAGAATCATGGGCTGCAATAGTAATTACACTAGAAAACTAATTGAAAGTTTTAAATAGCCATACCATATAGCCCTGATTCCAGTAAAAAGTAAAGAGAAAACGTATTAACATAAACATTGGTAATTCATCCAAGTAATAGATACTTTTAGGTAAAATCCAAGATGACCAATTCACATGGCTTCCAGCTGAAGCAAAGTCTTTAAGAAAAGTAAAGTGCTTGACTTGAATGCATGGTGCTACCCTATCTGTCTCACTTATTAATTTCTATCTCATAACCACAAAAACATCTCATTTTCATTGTTATCTCTCAGCTCACTAAATAATAGTCTGTAATTGCCAGACATTCATGCTAACCAACAGCATATTATCATCACAGTGTTATAAATTATAAGTGCATGTACGTGTTGAACATTGAATGAGAGTTTTGTTATTACCCTATACATAACTGTATACATAACCTAATTGGTCCACAATTTGGGCTGGTAAGATCAGAGATGATCTCCAGGAGCTACGTGTTGCCCTGTACCTTGAGAAAGTACTCCCAAATTGTTGCTGAACTTAAGCAATTAATTTCATATCAAAAAGAAAAATAAGTAAAAGTAAATGGTAACTGAGGCTAGACAAATTCTATTAACCATTCTCAACATAATTTCTCAATTTATACAATTCAAGTGATTACCTGTCTTTGTTTACAAATAAAGATCACCAGATAATCATGTCACATTTTTCCCTCACAATTCAATTTGAGCAATAATATTATGTAGCACCAAATCAAGGGGACATGAAGTGATTTTTGTAAACTAAAATCAAAATAAGGAGATATGTCATACTGACGTCATTACAAATCTAAATATAATAAATAATAATCACAAATTTTCCCCAAGTGACTCTACAATATCATCTGTCAGAAGATAAGAGTACAAATATAGAATAATCCAAAGAAAATGCTGCTAATAAAGAAAGAAGAACAAATGATTAGTTGAAACTAAGATTGAATTATGATTATTTAGAAAAACAATTTAATTTCAATTTTGAATTATGTTTGTTGAATGCAACCAAGTAATATATATAAATTACTTTGTCATCACACCAAGCAACAATGCTTTGGCAACTAATAAATGTCAAAACTGAACTAAAATATATTAATGAATTTACAATAATTGTTTATTACATAATTTCATGATTATTCTAAGATTTCATATGAGGCTATTTTCAGCATTATGTTAAATGCCTCTTAAGTTTGGCTAATCAATCAATGTTTGTTTTATTCTTAATCTTTCTATAGTCAAACTTGCTGCAGTTTTGGGTTCCCACATTATCCATGGGTTTTGCTTTAGATTTATTAGCTTCATAATGAGTTTTTGTGTTCTTTGTTTTTTCATATTGTATGGACTTGACATTATGTAGTTCTTATTTGGCATGTATATGTATCTGATTTATGTTATTTCTTCTGTGAAGCTTTTGTAGTATTTGCTAATTAATGATAGACCCTTCACAGTCACTATGACTATGCATTCTGCTTATGTGTGCCAGTGTGGAATTGTGACTCTGGAAAGAAAAGTTCATAGTCTCTCATATTCATGTTTTGTGAAATTTTTGAAAATTTATTTTCCTAATATTTGCAATTGTATGTTTTCCTATTCTCTGAATTTTTTAATTATTGATTTCACTGTGGTTTTGATGTTACTGTTTTCTATGCTTTCATCTTTTCAATCTTTCCTGAGTGTAAATGCTATCTTGACACAATTCTTCTTCTTAATACAATGACATTTAACTTTCTCTTTTCTTTGATCTTAATAATTATGCAATTGTACTGTGAAAACACATTTGCAAGGTGTGTTGATAAGGTAATTTTTGTATCTGGATGTGCATGACATTTCTTCTTTGGCTGTGCAGCTCTCAAATCTGTCCTCAAAATGTTAAATTATTTCATTAAAAAGGTGGAAATAATGTAGAGTCACTCAGGGCCTCTATTCTTGACTTTATTCTTTTGATTATTTTGGCACTCAGAAAATTAGAGTTACATCACCATAATTTGTGATTTGCTGCTATCAATTTATATCAATTTCTTTTAAATTGATTTGTATATTTTCAAGTGCAATTATTTCAATCAATTTTTTATTTGTCCCCTCAATCTAAACCTACATGTAATTGCTCATTTAATTTTGTGAGGGAACTCATGTGCAAGTTGTAAACATTAAGCAGGTAATAATTTACAAAAATTGTAATAAATACTTGAGAGACTTGTATTGAACACACAATATAATTCATCTTACTCCAATCATGTTTGATCTTCTCTAATTTATTTATATACTAACCCCTTTTAGGTTTCATCATGGATTTTAGTCTGATAATTTCTGCTTAAGATCCAGCAACAATTTGGGAGGATACTGCACTGGGTCTGGGGTGACAAATAGCTCCTTAATGGTGGCAGCCCAAATTGTGGTCACTTTAGGTTATGGAATGGCTATGTGTAAGTGTAGGGAGTAAGAGCTTTTAATTTGATCATTTCATTTCATACATGCACATAACAAAACCACACTGCAAATATACTATGCCATTGGTGAACATGAATGCACAGCAATTATGTGTTTTTGTTTTATTATTTATTTACATGAGCTGAGACAATAGAACTCTGAGATAAATTGTTCATTTGAGCTAGAAATTAATACTTGAGACACACAAATAGCACCTTGGTGAGTAAGGATGGCTTCATGGATATGGCTTCAGTGTGATGGTATGTGTTATTTCTTTAGTGAAAACAGTGAACCACCAATCTTCTTTCTTTTCTCTAGAATGCAGGTTGCTCTCTACAATGATAGTCTTTGCAACCTTTGATATTATCTCTTGAGTTTCCCAGTACAGCTTGAGTAGCCAGAGCTCACCCATGATTCTACAATATCTACATATACAGGCTTTTACTGATAATCAGTAAGATATGTGATTTCCATTAATGACTAAGTGAATTGCTTTTTACAAAAAGCAGAAATAATATAAAAACTTACACCACTGTTGAAAAAAAACAAAAACTGATAGTAAAGCAAGAAATGGCTGAACATATTGCAGCAATATTGCTTTTTAATGTATTTACAACTTTCTATTAGTTGTTCTTAGTTATTAATCCAGTATGAAGATTTCATGTTTTAGTAATTCAACTCATATTGTATAATCAATGCATCATCAGGGGCAAAAGCAAAGATAATAACTTTAAATATTCAAAACAAATGGAAGGTCACTCAATACATAAACAATTGAAGGAACTGGAGCAATCCCTGGTTCTCCTGAAATAACAAACTAATGATGGTAATTAAGCTAGCTATCCTTAGGTAAAAGTTAAAAAAATTTTACAGCTCAGCAATTCCACATACCATCTGCTGAGGATCTTGTGGTATAATTGACAGAAATCAATTATAAATAAGTAAAAAATGATGAAAAATTTAGTGATTCATAATATAAAAGTTTATTTATTTAATCATCCAACAAATGAAAGGAAGATAAATTGACAAAATCTATATATGCTGTGGAAAATTTACACTAATAATCACTATGTACACTTTTTCATAGTACAAAGCAGTTCACATTTATATATATCTATATATATATATTTATAACTTTGAAAATGTTGAATGTAATTTTTTTATATTTATATTTAGTTAAATAGAATTAGAATTAGCAAGGCAACAATGAGTGGGAGTCAACTCTCTCATGACACCCTTGCATTAATAGCATTAATCTGGAAAAATTGTAATAATACATCACATGGGCTTGCTATTTACAAATATAATACAGAAATTTATATCATCTTGTTTGATTTTATATTTGATACTGGTATCTCTGCAGGTATATTATTTAAAATTTTTGTTTACAAAAACAAAGGAGCCTTTCAATAAGCAGATCCATAAGGATTTAAACCTGTAATTTCAATTTTAGANTCTGCAGGTATATTATTTAAAATTTTTGTTTACAAAAACAGAGGAGCCTTTCAATAAGCAGATCCATAAGGATTTAAACCTGTAATTTCAATTTTAGAAATGGCTGTGTTGTCTTACTCTACAAATCTGTAAATACTTTATAGAAATAGATAAGCTACCAGAAATTAATCTGAAGTAAATATGACACTAAACAAATTAGCATTTATTTATTAGCTATTAATTATGAAAGTACAAAGCACAAGACATGCTAATGCAATTCTTTAATTGTCAGGTTAGATCTAAACAGTTTCAGGGGTAAAATATATGTATATAATATTGTACAATTGCAGGGGAGCTCTGGCTACTCAACCATTACTGGGAAACTCTAGAGTTGAGATTGAAGTTTGCAAAGGGTACCATTGTAGAGAGTGACCTGCATTCCAGCAAAAGAAAGAGCATTGGTGGTTCACTGATTTACTTAAGAAAAACAGAAATTATCCATATAGAACAGACTTCCAGCAGTGACCAATTCACATGGCATCATGCCAAAGCCATATCCACAAAGCCATCCTTACTTGCCAAGGTGCTAATTGTGTGTCTCAAGTATTAATTTCTAGCTCAAGTAAACAATTTATCTCTGAGTTCTATTATCTCAGCTCATGTAAATAAATAATGAAGCAAGAGGCGCAAAATTCCTGTGCATTCACATTCACCAATGGCATAGTATATCTGCAGTGTTTTGCCATTATGTGCATGTACAAAATAAAATGATCAAATTAAAAGCTCCTATTCTCTACACTTACACATAATCATAAACTAAAGTGACCACAATTTGGGCTGCCACCATTAAGGAGATATTTGTCACCCAGACCCAGTGCAGTTTCCTCCCAAATTGTCACTGGATCTTAAACAGAAATTATTATACTAAAATCCATAATGAAACCTAAAAGGGGTTAGCATATACATAAATTAGAGAAGATCAAACATGATTGGAGTAAGATGAATTATACTGTGTGTTCACTACAAGTCTCTCAAGTATTTATTACAATTTTTGTAAATTATTACCTGCTTAATGTTTACAACTTACACATGAGTTCCCTCACAAAATTAAACAAGAAATTACACATAGGTTTAGATCAAGATGACAAATAATAAATTGATTGAAATATCTGCACTCAAAAATATACAAAATGATTTAAAAGAAATTGATAGCAACAAATTACAAATTATGACATTAGTGTGGTGTAGCACTAATTTTCTGAGCACCAAAATAATCAAGAGAATAAAATCAAAAACAAGAGGCCCTGAGTGACTCTACAATATGTAAACAGTCAATGCTTATAATTATAGCACATATTTACATTTATTTATAACATGATTGAATGTTTCAATGAACTACAACAAATCCTTGATGTTCTCTCACCATTTACTATGATCCTGATTCAAATATTATTGCAAGCAAATATGATAAGAGGCAGAAGAAGGGAGACACTAGGCCTATTGCCTGATTTTAGTTCATGCAAGAAGTAAGAGAGCTTAGTTAATGGGCAAGAACACTAAATTACTATGACATAGTTACAGGCAGAAAAATACACTGTAGGGACACCTGTAAAAAAGAAAGTTAAGAAAAAATTATGTACTTTGAACTATAGCACATTTAATATTCAACTTTTATTTCACTACAAAGCAATTTTATGTAGAAAAATTGTTGCTGCATTTATTTTTCTGCTATTCATTTTTTTAGGAAAACTGAAGAAAACCAACACTGAGAATTTTGTCTCAAAATCAAATTGAACTGACCAACAAAAGAAAGGTAGAAATTTGCCATCAAGTATTCTTAACTGAAGGACAGGAATAGAGAATGTACTTATGAAGGAGCAGGACAGATAAAATATTTGCAAAATAAGATATGGCTGACAAACCCAAAAGGGGTCATGGCATTGTAGCCCCCTGTCTGTGCCACTGCTCATCATTAATAACAATGTTGCTAATTCACAGTCCTGCATACAGGCTCAGAAATCAAACAATATTCTAAGCAAACTTTTATCAATACTTAATGATTTAAATAGAAAATATGAATTTTTCCAATACAAAATTTCAAGAAAGTCTTCAGCCCCACACACAGAGACAAAAAAAGTTTTGGAAAGAAATAATGTACAGAGGACATACATGGCAACCATGTTAAATAAAGATTAAAACTTCCACCCTTCCTGGTATAAACTACTGTAGGATCATCCAAATAAATCTAAGCTGCAAACATTGAACCAAGATGAGTATAAGATTGAAAAAATGATGATTAGAAATATTGTATTAGATCAATTAATTTGTATTATGCAACCAAGAAACAATATGTGTCAGAAATAAGAGATTAGTATCAATTGATAATAATACTTTTGGCAAAACAAGGGGGTGAAATCACTTCCATTCTTTTTAGCTGCCAAAAAGTTCAAATTTGAAATTGACAGGTACTTTTCTAGATTTGCTATAAATAGAAATGAAACCTTGTAAGCAATTGATAAAGAATTTTACAAGGAATTCTTTTTTTTTCTGTTATTACAGTTTGAATATTTATTACAATGTCAATCTAAACAAGTGGTGTTTAGTAGTGGTCTGGATCCATCATCAAGATCAATTCTAGGGTCTTTGTGTCAGACTATGAAAGTGCACTTAAGTTAGGTATAGGGGTTTTTCTCTCATACACTCAGTACATGTATTAAAATAAATGAATTCAAAATATGGTTGGATGACCAAAACCTAGGTGATATATTATTACTATTTCAGATCCAAATTATGTTATGTTAATGTAACATCCTCCACCTAGCTTGTTACGCCGTGTCTAATCACTGTTAAGGGATGCATAGTAAACTGCGGGTGAGGTGTTACCCATTTGTTGAACCATCAGACTTTTCTCTCTCTTATTAACTAGTTATGTTAATTAATTGATCGAGTATTAACCATCACTGTTTAGGTGACTGGGCAGTATGATGTTTCCTCTTCAGTTGTTCCATGGGCTCCTGCCCAAAGCCGATCTCCACAACACAGCTCCTCCTCTTCTACGACGATGGTTG
>CABFPE010002210.1:0-16141 GCA_900660155.1 Hofstenia miamia
TGAAGACACGTTAAAGTTGGCAAAAGAGCATAAAGTAAAAGTTATTGTGATCACGAGGTCGCAATGTGATGAAGAAATGCCGGAATTTTTGCAGACATTAGAAGAAAAGATGGAAAACGTGTTTATAATGAATAGAGGTGGAGAGACAATTTCAGAGATGATCAGCATAGACTTGCAAATAAACAACATGGCGCCAGCAGAAAGAATAATGGTCGAGCCAAAGATAGCAATAGACATGTATTACCAAGTTAGAACAATGGAAATACTTGGAGTAACAGAAAATCTAGAAGAGATAGGAAACTTATACATAAAATGCAGTATGAAGCAAACTCCCGAGCATCTGAAAAGCATAATGGAAGTATGGAAGGAAATGAAAACAGAAAAGCCGATGCATGAAGAATGGCCTCTCATCGATATAAAGTCGCCCATAAAAACCTATCATAAGTCTGTAGAGATGACATTGCTGGAAATTAGAAAGGCATATGAGATGGATTCAAAAAGAAATTTCAGAAACATGATATTTGAAGAAATCAACACACCCCATATTCGTGCACGAACGTCAGTCTGGATACTTAGCATAGCATTGACAAATAACGAGAAACTAGTATTGCCAATTAGAAAGAAGGAAAGAAAGAGTATGGCTAAAAATATGCGATATGAAATAGCCATATCACCGATACCAAATAACATAAAGCAATGGTTGTTACAATACGTGGATATATTATCTTTGTCACCAACCAAAAAGATACAGCAGAAATTCGAAAAATACTACGTACGTTTACTAACACAACAACAGACACTTGGAAGACCAAGCATAGTAGAACTCGCCAACAAAACAGGAATATGCCCTGCTGAGATAGACATAGTAAATGACGAAGCCAAGAAATTCATGTGGGGAGCAACTTCAAATACGAAATTGAAAGCAATAAAACAGCAGCCATGGCTAACAATGAGAAACTTAATACGGAGAGAAAGTGCAAGTACGATGGACATGATACAGAGGATAGCAGAGAAACAAGTTAACAAGATTATTACGAATGAAATGAAGAAGTATGTTCGAGACTACCAACAGCGCGCCTATATGAAAATTATTAAAAAGTCGGAGATTATGCTCAAAGAGGGTGAAAACAGACCTATTGAAATCATAGAAATGGTCAGTAAATCACAAGAAGAGATGAGAATGGAGGAAATGCTGCTACAATCCAATACAATTGCGCTCACGCCAAATACACAGAGAGAAATAGACAAAGTGAACTTAGAAAAGTGGGGCGAGAAAGAACCAAGTGAAATCTCTTGGGTAGATACAGATGATGAACGTCTATTAGTGGAAATAACGGTACGACGAGAGAAAACAGACAACATAGTACAAAGAATATACAGTGAAGTCTACGAAAGAGAAACTAAGTCTATGATAAAAATCCTATGTACCAAGGCTTTCACGAGACAGGAGATTATACAGATGTTGCAACAGAACTGTTAGTTAAAAGTCAACAATGAAAGAGTATCATCGAAGGTGCAGTAACCCCATACGACTTATACAACGAAGGTGAACCAATACATAAACAAATTACAAAAGTGCGAAATGAAATTGAGAAGAGGAGCACAAAGACGGTGATTCTATTTTCTGGAATTAACGATATAGTGTGGGGTGAACTATGGAGCTCCGAATACAGATATTATGATGTGATGCGCAGAGTAGAAATCATAACAATGATACGCCTGGGAAAAAATGATCCAGACCAGATAACGCGAGAAGAAATCAGAAATAATATCAGTGCGTTTTACGATGAAGCATCAATATCGAAGTCTTTGAGGTCGACTTACGAATTCTTTTATCCTGAAACGACGGTGCGTCCAGAACTATCACATACAAGCAGAGTAGACACAATGATGACGCTAATGATAGCGATTAAAGGGCTGAAGCTGTACGAGAAATACTACCAAGAATTTAACAATAAACTCAATGAATTACGGAGCATGTGTACAATTTCGAATAAACTGAAGAATCCGATGTTTTTAAGACATAAAAAACTGGTTACAACAGAAAAGGAGGTCGTGCTGAAATTAACGAAGAATGAAAAATTCGAAAAAACAGAATGGGAGATGCAGGACGCTAACGAAATGATAAAACAAGCAGTCGAGATGGTCCATGGGGAAAGAGTTGTGATACTTAATTAGCTGTGCTGGAGGGGGAGTGTAACATAATCGTAATCTAATCATATGTGGTCAAACTAAGAAAAAAGAAGAAGAAACTAAGACTGAATATTAAAATAAAATATTAATTGTAAAAAACATATGATTAAGATTAATTAGTTATTTGTAAATTTATAGTGCAGTAAATTTTGATATTAATTAATTTGGCAAAAAGGCACTAGACCTAAATCGCAACTGCTAATTAAGGCAGAAGTGCGTAATCGGCAGATGAAAGAAATTTAAAGCATTTGAAATTGTCAACAACTGGAATTAGCAGGTACTAGTCAAATATTTGATTGTTTGTTAATTTTTCACTATAAAAATTGTGTAATTGATCATTTTGGTGATGAAGTTAATTTACTGGATTTACTTTACGTTTTTGTATCAGGTTATTTTATTTAATACAATGGAAAGCTAAACGTTCGAGCTCTCGGGTATTCTAGACGGTGGTTCACGACTCCAGTTAACGGGTGCATCGTGTATAGCCGGTGCTTACCCGAGATGCTCTTAGGTTAGGTGTAGGAATAGGGGTTTTTACTCGTATTAGCTTTCCTATCGTTCGTTGTCAATATTACCATCTTTATTACATTATGCTATTACATCTAGCTACATTAGGAAACTTCAGTATTTGTTTGTATTATCTTGAACAGAGTTTATTACGTATGATTACTAGTGGACTGACGGACTATCAATTCATTCCTTTAGCCTGGACCGTATTGATTGTTCACATGTACTCTAGGCTGGCATGTAATTATTTATATGTAAGGTTATTATATGTACGAACTCATAACAAGCTATTGCATCCCGGTTGCGAGATTCCTTTATTAAACAACTTCATTGATAACAAGAACAATCAATACAATAAATTAATAAGGTATCACACATTATCACTATCGTACTCCCACACACTCTTCCATTACATTGAGTCATCCGAGTTGTGGTTGGTGTCTCTATCGATGTATCAGTTTCGCATGGAAATACTCGTTGTAGCGTAGTTCTTCAATTCCTCTTTTGGGCTTTGTTGCAGGTCGGGTAAGCGTACCCTGTACTTTGTACACTCTGTCTCGTGTCTTGGATCTAAAATAACAGTCGTTAGTTTCGTGTCAATATTAGTTGATGAGATAATAGTTCAATCATGTAACGGCTAAACAATAGAACAGAAAGACTCTCTGAGAGAGGCAGATGTTGGAGTCTGTCACCTACCGTACTATATAAGGAGGAAACAACCATAACAGCAACTCCTAAATTAAGATAAGACTTACTAGTATGAAGGTTGGCAAGATTCTACATGGCGACCGTGACAGGCGCTTGACAGCGCAAAGGAAGATTCAGGTAGATAGTTGTTTCTTCTTGAATCGTCACCTGAATTGGAGGAAAACCGAAAAGGATTGGAAAACTGGAATTAGTGGAAACTATTAACGATACCTAGAAAAGGAAGAAAGAAAACAACGAACACTTGACACCTTACCAGAGCTTCTAACGGAAAAAGTGAACAACTGGAAGAATACCCTAAGCTAAGGAAGAAAAATGGTTCACTCGAAAAAGAAACCGAAAACTAAAGCCAGAACCCAGAAAACTCCTCAGATGAGGAACACACCCGAAAACCCAGACGAAAATGTGTCCCTAGCTGAAAGCGAACAATCCCCAACAGAGCAAATACTTCAACCGGCAGAGTTAACGAATGATCTTACGACAATTCAATTAATGGAAGTAATTGAAAACAACACTAAAGAAAGGCAACAATTGACAAAACAGATTGAAAAATTAATAGAAAGAGTAAGAGAAGTCGAAATAAAACATGCC
Source organism: Hofstenia miamia (assembly GCA_900660155.1). Classification (NCBI taxonomy): domain Eukaryota; kingdom Metazoa; phylum Xenacoelomorpha; order Acoela; family Hofsteniidae; genus Hofstenia; species Hofstenia miamia. The sequence continues at coordinate 3,997 of CABFPE010002210.1, forward strand.
GAGAAAGAAAGGCTGATAGATGAAATCAAGGAAGATACAAGTCTCCAACTAACAGAGCAGAGAAATTTGTTTCAAAACCAAATTGAACAGTTAACGGAGGTAAACAAGGAAATAAAACTGCAAAGCGATCGTCTACAGAAGATGATAACGGAGTTACATGAAGAAAATGTTAACTTAAGGGAAGAAAATATAGTGAAACAATTAGAAATCGATAATCTGAAAGACGAGTTGAGACTAATTGAGTTGAAGAAAAGTGAAGTAAAGACAATAGAAAATGTGGTAGTAGAAAAACCGCAGGAATTGAATGCAGCGGTACCACAGGAGGAGATGATAATAGACGATTACAAAACGGTTCAAAATGAAGAAGAATTCATAAAGAAATTAGTGGAGAATGTGACGAAACAAGTAAAAATAAATTGTGAAAAACCGATTGAAAATAAACCAGTGTTTAAAGAAACAATATTATCCGAGGAGGATGATAACGACACGTCGGTATGTAAAGCAGTGTTACCGAAATTCACGGGGAGAGTTGATAACTATTCACCAACATTCAATGAATGGCTGGAGATTTTTGAAATGAGTATGAAAGAGAGGAAAGTAACGCAACAGAGAGCGGCAGCAAGATTTCCGCTATATTTAACTGGTGCAGCATATCAGCATTACCTAGTATTGGATACTCAAACAAAAATGGACTACAAAAAGTTAGTAGGTGAATATCAACAGTACTATGATGATGAGAGCTTTAAAAGCCAATATCGGATGTTGTTAAACGGAATGAAAATGAACACTAGGGATGACTTACGAAATTACATGTCCCAAGTAGAGAGGTTATTAAAACTGAGTTCTAGAGAACAACGGTATTCAAAATATGATCTGTTTGCACACATTAGTAAAGGATTACCAGAGGCGATTCGAACACAATTTCAAATTAAATGCGACGCAGACGATCCGCTAGATAAGATGATTAGAAAAGGATTGGCGATACAAATTACGATGGAAAGTAACGCGAGAATCAATGAAAAATCGACGATTGGCAAATCGATGATAAATCGAACGACACCGGTATTTACTAGACCAGCGAATAAACAGATAACTAAAAAATCGGGAGAAGATCTAGTAAAAATTAAACTGAAAGACGGTACGATAAAGCAGATAAAGAGAAAAGACTTGAAGTGTCAAATGTGTGGAAATAAGGGACACACAAAGAAATTTTGTAAGAGACAAATAAATTGGATAGAGGAAGAAGACGCATACTTTGACGAAGAAGATTTGATAGAAAATGAGGAAGAACAAGAAGAAGAAGAAATTGAATCAATGGAGATAGACAGTTTAAACTAGAAGGAGCGCCGTCTCCGACAAACCGAGCACCCGTATTGATAGTTACTGACCTAATGAAAACGAACACAATAACAGTTGTGATCAATGGTGTAATGGTAAATGCAACAGTGGATACGGGGGCAGTAATATCAATAATAACGGACGAGTGCGCAGCAAAAGTTGGTTTTGAAAGAAAGGAATTGAATAATGAAAAAAATAGGCTGATAAATGCGTCAGGTGACTATATAGACGTAAAAGGAAAATTGGAAAAGATACCGATAAGGTTAGCTAATACTACATTCTTCCAAACGTTCACAGTCATTGACACTGAAAAAAATCAACTACCATATGAAATAATATTGGGAAATGATTTCTTAAGTGATAATAAGTGCATCATTGACTACAACAAGAAGACAATAACAGTGCAAGAAGAAGTGATAACCACTTGTGAAGATGAAGAAGCAAACGATACCATAACATTTAAGTTGACACAAGATGTCAAGATACTGCCGAACAATTGGAAAATGTGCGAGATAGAAACAAGAGAAGCGATAAATATCGAAACGATGATATACAGTCAAACTGGTATAAACACGAAAAGGGTATCAATCCCATCGAGTTTGTGTACGGTTAAAGAAGGGAAAGGCTGGATACCGATATTGAACGCAACGAATCACATAGTCAATATAAATAAAGATAAAGTGATTATAAAAGGGAGAAGAGTCAAGGCTGAAAAGCAAATGGTTGACAAAGTTATTAATATTATAACTGAAAAAGCGACTCAAACATTCCAGATACCGGAAATTAAACAGGAAGAATATCAACATTTGGATGAGAAACAGAGACAAGCATTGTTGGAAATCTTAAATAAACATAACAAGATATTCAATTTTGGCGAGATTAGCGTAGGAAAAGCCATTGGTGAAACACATAAAATCATTACTACGACAGATGAGCCGATAAGACTACCATGCAGAAGGGTGCCAGAGAATTTGAAAGAAAATTACAATACGATTCTGAACGAGTTGATCGACAATAAAATTATAAGACCGAGTGAAAGTCCCTATGCGTCACCAACGGTCTTTGTCAAACAAGGTGACAAGTATAGGCTATGTATAGATTTTAGAAAACTTAATGATGTAACAAAGAAAGATGCGTACCCACTACCTAGAATCGATGATATGATTTACGAGGCAACGAAAAATAAATACTTCACATGCATCGATTTATGCAAAGCCTATTGGCAGGTTCCGATGGAACCAAAAGATATCGAGAAAACAGCATTCATAACACCATACGGTTTATTCGAATGGATGTATATGGCATTCGGACTTTGTAATGCGCCAGCGACTTTTCAACGTTATGTCACGAAAGTTCTCAAACAAGATAATAAAAAAATGGATGAAGGAGTATGTGCTTACATTGATGACATATTAGTTGCAAGCAATACAATAGAGGAACATTTAGAAAAATTAGATAAAACACTAACGATTCTGTACAATGCCGGACTACGTGTAAATGGGAAAAAATGCGAAATTCTGAAAACAGAAGTAGTCTTTTTGGGTAGACAGATTCAACAAGGGAAAATCAAGATGAAGAATAATGCAAGAGAAATGATCCTCAATATTAAGAGTCTGAAGACTAAGAAAGATGTACAAAGGATAATGGGCTTCATTAACTATTACGGGTCATTTATACCGAATATTGCTCAAAAGACGAACAGAATAACAACGTTGCTAAAAAAGTCAAAACCGTTCGAATGGACGTGGAAAGAGGAAGAACAATTAGAGAATATAAAAAATGAACTCGCGAAGATGCCGTCATTAAATACACCCGACTATCAGGAGGAATTTATTTTGGACTGTGACGCAAGTACAGTAGCGATAGGAGCATGTTTGGGTCAAATGAAAAATGGGAAAGAAGTCCCTATACAATTTTTCAGTAGAAGATTAAAAACTAGCAAAGAAAATTATGGCTCAACAAAATTAGAAATGCTAGCCCTAGTAGAGAGCATCAAGAAATTTAGATATTTTTTGATTGGACAAAAGTTTAAGGTGAGAACGGACAATAGTGGATTGGCATGGTTGAAAAAGTTCTCTGGTGATAAATCATCGATCGTATCGCGATGGATTGAATACTTGAACGAATTCAGATTTACAATAGAGCAAAGAAAAGGAAATTTACATAAAAACGCTGATTTTTGGACAGCTCTCACGGAATATCAAAGGGATATTGAAAAACAGGATGGCGAAAAGAAAAGATTTGACTTTCTACCTCATAACGAGTATAGGGATCTACCGGAAATCAATGCGGATAAGAAAGGTCAGGCAATAATGCCTATTGTGATAAAAGAAGAAATTGAAGAGAGCGAGATTATCCAAAAAAGAAAATAGATATGATATTAACAGAGATAAGAGAAAAACTTATGAATGCAGACAAGCAACTAAGTAAACAAGCTAATAGCTACTACCAAAGGTACACATGGAAAATTAATGACAGTGGATTACTATATGTACATGGAAAGACATTAAGAATAGCAATTCCAGAGTATTATAAAAGAGAGTTGGTGAAAAAAATTCACGAAAAAGGTCATATCGGAATTGTTCAGACAGATCAAACGTTTAATACAAGGTTTATAACAATAGGAATATGAAAGGTTGTAGAAGACGTGATAAATAAGTGTACCACATGTTTGTTAAACAACAAAAGTCATTTTCCGCAACAGACGGCACCATTAGAGAAAATTATAGTGACTGCACCAAACCAAATAGTGCATGTGGACTTGGAGAAATTGTCGCAGGACGACGAGGGCTATCAGTACATTTTAGTGATAGTTGATAATTTCACAAAATATGCTAGAATGATCCCCTTGGATTCGACAACTGCGAAGATCGTGGCAGAGAAGATAATGAAAGAATGGATACTGAAGTTTGGACCAATGGAAGTAATAGTATCTGATAGAGGGGTGCAGTTCGAAAGTAAATTGTTTGATGAAATGACGAAATTGTTAGAAATAATGACTGAGAAAACAACAGCGTATCACCCACAAGCAAATGGCGCAGTAGAAAGGTTAAACAGAACGATGATTAAACTAATAAGAGTGTTGACATTGAGAGTTGGTGGAAGAGACTGGAGAGAGGTAATAGAAATGGTAGAGTATTTCTATAATACTTCGGTGCATTCTATGACAGGAACAACACCATTTAAGCAATGTATGGAAGGGAAGCAGCGACGCTGATATCGATGCAATATGATACTTACGCAGAAAAACCACATAATGAGTATATTAGAAAAATTAAAAACCAAGTAACAGGAATTCACAAAGCAATATGTCATAACACCAAGAAGTCTGTGATAAGACAGCAGAGAAACTTCAATAAAAAGATTTACAGAAAACCACACAAGAAGGGTGATAAGGTTTATGCATACACTTTACTGAGAACACAAGACGTAAACCAGGTAAGAAAATTAAAAACACAGTGGTCATCATTTCACAGACACTACCTAATAATAACTATAAACTTAACGACGGCAGAATTTTACATTTTCAAAACTTGAAACAGGCAACAAAAGATATTGAACAAGCAAAATTAGATGAAAATGCACAATTCAAATTAATTGAAAATAATGATGGTATATATAATGAAATGAATGATCTTGATAGTGTCGCAGAAGAGGAATTTCAAGAAGAATACAATCCCCAACAGAGAGAGGACGAGATTGAAAGAAGAGTAATGCCCCAAAGGGCTGTAAAAAATAAAAATAAATATGACCCTGAGATATGGGATATTAATTTATTAACTCCATTTAGATTAGATAATGAAGAGAAGAAGGATACGCAGGAAATCCCCGAAATCCGATCGTCAGTTAAAGTGCGTGATGAGAGGAGAAAACACTAACAGTGACAGCAAAAATACTAGGTCTCCAAAATCCGATTGTCAGTTAAAGGGCATGATGATGGAGCACTATTCACCTAGTAACAGAAGAAGAAGAGTTCGAAGGAAATCTCCTCAATCTGATTGTCAGTTAAAGGGCATGAGGATGGAGAATACATCAAATAAGAGAAGAAGAATAAGAAGGAAGTCTCCTCAATCTGATTGTCAGTTAAAGGGCATGAGGATGGAGACAACGCCGAAAAGATCACCCTCAACCAAATGTCAGTTAAAGGGCAGGCGGATAAAAGAGGGCCAACATCAGGATACTGATCGTCAATTAAAGGGCGTGAGGTTGGAGGAAAAATCGAGCTCATCAATGGAACACTCCCCCACATCCAGCGGAACTCGAAGCCAATTAAAGGGCGGAGAGTATACAGCTACACCAACAGGTTCTTGCCTGCAATTAAAGGCAGCAAGAACTGAAATCCGGGGTCAATACGTTGACCCGGATGTGCAAGACATTAGTGAAGACTCGGACATGGATACCTCGGAACAGCCATCCACTAGCTCATTACCCACAACAAGTTACAGTTCACAACCGTTCTCTCACAGACAATCGTCTACCACAACGAAATCATCGAAATCTGAAGAAAGAGAAAGCAGGATGACAAAGATAGGAAAAGATAAGATTCACCCATACTTTATAGCAAACAGAAAAATACGTTATAATTCGCAAGACAATCTATCACCAGAGACGAAGAGATTTCTACAACAACATGCGTCGACAAAAGAAACGGAAGCATCGGCGATACCTATTGTAATCGATAAACAGAATAGGCCAGTTTGCAATACAGTGATTTCCTATCCAAGAAATATGAAAGAAGACTTCAACAGGCCATATTTCAAAAGCACGACGCACATAACATTTGAAGAAATGTTTACGTTAAAAGACGTCCAGAAAGTCATTAAGAATAAAAACAAATTAATAGACAAATGCGAGCAAGTGAATTTGGATAGAGAACATATGACGCTGATATATTTCATAAAGAAATTAGAAATGGCCTCCAAAAATCTCGAAACAAACATTGAAGACACGTTAAAGTTGGCAAAAGAGCATAAAGTAAAAGTTATTGTGATCGCGAGGTCGCAATGCGATGAAGAAATGCCGGAATTTTTGCAGACACTAGAAGAAAAGATGGAAAACGTGTTTATAATGAATAGAGGTGGAGAGACAATTTCAGAGATGATCAGTATAGACTTGCAAATTAACAGCATGGCACCAGCAGAGAGAATAATGGTCGAGCCAAAGATAGCAATAGACATGTATTACCAAGTTAGAACAATGGAAATACTTGGAGTAACAGAAAATCTGGAAGAGATAGGAAACTTATACATAAAGTGCAGTATGAAGCAAACTCCCGAGCATCTGAAAAGCATAATGGAAGTATGGAAGGAAATGAAAACAGAAAAGCCGATGCATGAAGAATGGCCTCTCATTGATATAAAGTCGCCCATAAAAACTTATCACAAATCTGTAGAGATGACATTGCTGGAAATCAGAAAGGCGTATGAGATGGATTCAAAAAGAAATTTCAGAAACATGATATTTGAAGAAATCAACGCACCCCATATTCGTGCACGAACGTCAGTATGGATACTCAGCATAGCATTGACAAACAATGAAAAATTAGTACTGCCAATTCGAAAGAAGGAACGAAAGAGTATGGCTAAAAACAAGCGTTTTGAGATAGCCATATCACCGATACCGACTAATATTAAGCAATGGCTGTTACAATATGTGGACATATTATCTTTGTCACCCACTAAAAAGATACAGCAGAAGTTTGAGAAATATTACGTAAGGTTACTAATGCAGCAACACACACTTGGAAGACCAAGCATAGTAGAACTCGCCAATAAAACTGGAATATGTCCTGCTGAGATTGACATAATCAACAACGAAGCAAAGAAATTTATGTGGGGAGCTACATCGAATACAAAACTAAAAGCAATAAAACAGCAGCCATGGATGACAACGAGAAATCTAATACGGAGAGAGAGTGTAAGCACGATGATACAGAGAGTAGCAGAAAAAGAAAAACAAGTCAACAAGATTATTACAAACAAGATGAAAAAGTACGTTCGAGATTATCCACAGTGTGCATATACGAAGATAATTAAAAAGTCAGAAGTTATGCGCAAAGAGGGCGAAAACAGACCTATTGAAATCATAGAAATGGTCAGTAAATCACAGGAAGAAATGAGAATGGAGGAAATGCTGCTACAATCCAATACAATTGCGCTTACGCCGAATACACAGAGAGAAATAGACAAAGTGAACTTAGAAAAGTGGGGCGAGAAAGAAACAAGTGGGTCAATACTGATGATGAACGTCTGCTGGTGGAAATAATGGTATGACGAGAAAAAACAGACAACATAATTCAAAGGATTTATAGAGAAGTCTATGAAAGAGAAACCAAGTCAATGATAAAAATCTTATGTACCAAAGCTTTTACAAGACAAGAAATTACACAGATGTTACAACCTAACAATCAGTTAGCATTCGACATTGAGTGTATCACATCAAAAATAGTAATGAAGGCAGAAACTGCGAAAAATTTGATGAAACATGGACTAACGAATGCTTTCTGGGAAAGTATAAACATCAGCAAGAACAATTACCCCGCAACGTTTGGCATGGCGACAACATCGAACATGGATGGATCGTACGAAAACATTGAGAAACATACGTTAACTACATTGTTAAAATGCACACCACCTCCGACGATTTCTGTACCAATGCTACTACCTACATGGCGGTTGAAGAAGAAAAAACCAGTGAAAGCTTTTTGGCATGAAGAAAACACATACGTAAATAAGCTAGAAGACGCCGAAAGAATTGTGAGAGATGAAAGATATAAGAAATCAAAAGAAATCTTAAGTAAAAACGACAATAAAGAGAGAGTATTCATAGAAGGTGCTGTAACCCCATATGATTTATACAATGAAGGCGAGCCTATACACAAACAAATTGGAAAAGTTCGAAAAGAAATTGAAAAGAGGAACACGAAGACAGTAATTCTCTTTTCTGGAATTAATGACATAGTCTGGGGAGAACTATGGAGTTCTGAATACCATTATTATGATGTGATGCGCAGAGTAGAGATTATAACGATGATACGTCTGGGAAAAAACGATCCAGAGCAGATAACGCGAGAAGAAATTAGAAATAATATCAGTGCGTTTTACGATGAAGCCTCGATTTCGAAATCTCTAAGATCGACTTACGAGTTTTTCTACCCAGAGACAACGGTGCGTCCAGAATTATCGCATACAAGCAGAGTAGATGCTATGATGACATTAATGATAGCGATTAAAGGCTTGAAGTTATACGAGAAGTTCTATGAAGAATTTAATTGCAAACTCAATGAGTTAAGAAGTATGTGTACGATCTCAAATAAGTTGAGGAATCCGATGTTCTTGAGACACAAGAAACTGGTTACAACGGAAAAAGAGGTCGTGTTAAAACTAACGAAGAATGAAAAATTTGAGAAGACGGAATGGGAGATGCAGGAAGCAAATGAAATGATCAAACAGGCGGTCGAGATGGTCCATGGTGAAAGAGTCGTGATCCTTAATTAGCTGTGCTGGAGGGGGAGTGTAACATAATCGTAATCTTAGCATATGTGGTCAAATTGAGAAAAAAGAAAGAAGAAACCAAGACTGAATATTGAAATAAAATATTAATTGTAAAAACATATGCATAAGATTAATTAGTTATTTTTGTAAATTTATAATGCAGTAATCTTTTGATATTAATTAATTTGGCGAAAAGGCACTAGACCTAAATCGCAATTGCTAATTAAGGCAGAAGTGCGTAATCGGCAGACGAAAGAAATTTAAAGCTTTTGAAATTGTCAACAACTGGAATTAGCAGGTACTAGTCAAATATTTGATTGTTGTTTAATTTTTCACTATAAAAATTGTGTAATTGATCATTTTGGTGATGAAGTTAATTTACTGGATTTACTTTACGTTTTTGTATCAGGTTATTTTATTTAATACAATGGAAAGCTAAACGTTCGAGCTCTCGGGTATTCTAGACAGTGGTTCACGACTCCATTTAACGGGTGCATCGTGTATAGCTGGTGCTTACCCGAGATGCTCTTAGGTTAGGTGTAGGAATAGGGGTTTTTACTCGTATTAGCTTTCCTATCGTTCGTTGTCAATATTACCATCTTTATTACATTATGCTATTACATCTAGCTACATTAGGAAACTTCATTATTTGTTTGTATTATATCGAACAGAGTTTATTATGTATGATTACTAGTGGACTGACGGACTATCGATTCATTCCTTTTTCCTGGACCCTATCCTTTGCCTGTGACCGTATTGATTGTTCACATGTACTCTAGGTTAGCATGTAATTATTTATATGTAAGGTTATTATATGTACGAACTCATAACAAGCTATTGCATCCCGGTTGCGAGATGCCTTTCCTTTATTAAACAACTTCATTGATAACAAGAACAATCAATACAATAAATTAATAAGGTATCACACACTATCACTATTGTATTCATGCACACTATTCCATTGAGTCATCTGAATTGTGGTTGGTGTCTCTATCGATGTGTCAGCTTCGTATGGAAATACTCGTTGTAGCGTAATTCTTCAATTCCTCTTTTGTGCTTTGTTGCAGGTCGGGTAAGCATACCCTGTACTTTGTACACTCTGTCTCGTGTCTTGGATCTAAAACCATAGTCGTTAGTTTCGTATCAGTACTAGTTGATGAGATAATAGTTTAATCATTTAACGGCTAAACCATAGAACAGAAAGAATAGAGACAGATACTGGAGTCTGTCACCTACCGTACTACATAAGGAGGAAACAATTGTTATAGCAGCTCCTAAATTAAGCTCAGACTTACTAGTATGAAGGTTGGCGAGATTCTACAATAGAATGATCATAATACCTATCATTATATTTATTTATTGTATCCATCATATTAAATTGTTATTGTATATACATATCTTATCTATTTTATTAGGTTCAGACACTTTATGTGTATTATAACAAATACAATATTGAAGGAATTGCAAGAAACAAAAGCCTCTATAAATATCATATATATGATCAAATTATTCAAAAATCAAAATTTTGTTTATAAAACAAATTTATTAGTTCTAATAATATATTTGATTACATTTTTGGATTATGGATTATTTGGCAAGATTTTGTAAAAATGTTAGTAACTACTTAAAATAAGTCAATAAAAATAATGAAATTACCCCATAAAATAGATTGCAGGTACCTTATGTCCTATTATTCAGATTGCAAATGGCCGAAATTTGTTTCAAATAAACAGGCAATTTCGCTTAGCAATCAAATGGATTAGTTCTAGAATGATGAATTGGCCCTGGTTTTACATTTATGGACGTTTATATAAGTTTCCTAAAATAACCACACAGAAAAAATGCAATTAATATATTTCCCTCAAATTTCTAATTTCTAGAAATTATGATATACAACTAGAATGAATATTTAAAATAATTTATTATTTAGTATATTTTAAACATAAAATAAGTGAAAAGCCGAGTGATTAAATAATTAACAAATAATTTTTTCCATTTTAAAAGAATATCTTTTAAAAATTTGTTTCATTATTAAATCAAAAGTTAATTTCAATTTTGCCAGATTTTGCTACATATTTTTATTATATATTGCTGTTTGAAATCACCAAGTAATGTTAAATTTCAAAGCCGTAGGCAAATAGATATTTAGCAAACTATTATTTTAGTTTTTGAAAGAATTTGGTTAACAAAAATCATTGTTTGAAATAAAATTCCTCCTGTTTTAAAAATTTGGATGAATAAATTTTACATTAGAATTTTGGTTTATATATATTCAGACTGCAATTGCAGTAAAAACTCAATTCGCGATTGTGTTGATGCTACAATATTATATTTCATGTATAAAATTTTGGTAATAAATAATTTTCAAATTGTAAAAAATCTAACCTGTAAATATTGACTCTTTTTTTATTTCTTTGTCAACACCATTATCTTGATAAGTGCAAAGAATGTTGTATTCTGAGCTTGAATTGAGATTATAAAATTGAAATTCCAAATATCCATAAGAGGAAATTCCATTGCTTTCAGCAACATTCCCTGATAATACGTTTGTCAAATTGCATTGACCTTCAAAAAAACTCTAGTTTGGGACCATAATCTCAACTGCAACTGAGTTTCTAGTGCATGGATAACTTCAATTATTTGAGATGAGCCTAATGTATTATTAATCTTAAAAAACATATATATATATATATGTATATATATATATATATATACACATATATATATATATATATATATATATATGTATATATATATATATTGTAGATTCACTCAGGGATATTTAAATAGTTCTCAGGATTTTTATTAATCTCTAATTTATAATTTCGTATTTCCTACGTCACCCTTGACGTCACCTCGTAATTTCGAGGTTAAGTTTCATTGCAGTTACTTTGTCCCCTCAATGATATATGACGTGTTATTTTTCTTGCTCACTTGAATTTGCGAGGGAATGATCGCGTGATTTGAATTTGTAAGCAATTATCAGGTAATGATTAACGTTTGTATAAATAGGGAACGATTGTAGCAACCATGCAGAAAAAACTAGAATCAAGCTTTGCTTAAACTGAAACGTCTTCATTTTCTCCGATGATTAATTTTTATTTGATTATTCAAATTACTTTTAACATAATGATTGCTTAAGTCACGACGACTATTTGGGAGTCCTGCTAACCTGGCACCAGCGTGATGCGTAACTCTGGATAGTTTGCAGCCTAAATCGTGGTTCATATTAAGTTATGACAATGCATAGGGAAATAATAAACCTATCGTTCTTGTCATGCATGCATTGATAACAAGGTTAAATTATGCCATTG
>CABFPE010002211.1:0-16138 GCA_900660155.1 Hofstenia miamia
TGAAGACACGTTAAAGTTGGCAAAAGAGCATAAAGTAAAAGTTATTGTGATCACGAGGTCGCAATGTGATGAAGAAATGCCGGAATTTTTGCAGACATTAGAAGAAAAGATGGAAAACGTGTTTATAATGAATAGAGGTGGAGAGACAATTTCAGAGATGATCAGCATAGACTTGCAAATAAACAACATGGCGCCAGCAGAAAGAATAATGGTCGAGCCAAAGATAGCAATAGACATGTATTACCAAGTTAGAACAATGGAAATACTTGGAGTAACAGAAAATCTAGAAGAGATAGGAAACTTATACATAAAATGCAGTATGAAGCAAACTCCCGAGCATCTGAAAAGCATAATGGAAGTATGGAAGGAAATGAAAACAGAAAAGCCGATGCATGAAGAATGGCCTCTCATCGATATAAAGTCGCCCATAAAAACCTATCATAAGTCTGTAGAGATGACATTGCTGGAAATTAGAAAGGCATATGAGATGGATTCAAAAAGAAATTTCAGAAACATGATATTTGAAGAAATCAACACACCCCATATTCGTGCACGAACGTCAGTCTGGATACTTAGCATAGCATTGACAAATAACGAGAAACTAGTATTGCCAATTAGAAAGAAGGAAAGAAAGAGTATGGCTAAAAATATGCGATATGAAATAGCCATATCACCGATACCAAATAACATAAAGCAATGGTTGTTACAATACGTGGATATATTATCTTTGTCACCAACCAAAAAGATACAGCAGAAATTCGAAAAATACTACGTACGTTTACTAACACAACAACAGACACTTGGAAGACCAAGCATAGTAGAACTCGCCAACAAAACAGGAATATGCCCTGCTGAGATAGACATAGTAAATGACGAAGCCAAGAAATTCATGTGGGGAGCAACTTCAAATACGAAATTGAAAGCAATAAAACAGCAGCCATGGCTAACAATGAGAAACTTAATACGGAGAGAAAGTGCAAGTACGATGGACATGATACAGAGGATAGCAGAGAAACAAGTTAACAAGATTATTACGAATGAAATGAAGAAGTATGTTCGAGACTACCAACAGCGCGCCTATATGAAAATTATTAAAAAGTCGGAGATTATGCTCAAAGAGGGTGAAAACAGACCTATTGAAATCATAGAAATGGTCAGTAAATCACAAGAAGAGATGAGAATGGAGGAAATGCTGCTACAATCCAATACAATTGCGCTCACGCCAAATACACAGAGAGAAATAGACAAAGTGAACTTAGAAAAGTGGGGCGAGAAAGAACCAAGTGAAATCTCTTGGGTAGATACAGATGATGAACGTCTATTAGTGGAAATAACGGTACGACGAGAGAAAACAGACAACATAGTACAAAGAATATACAGTGAAGTCTACGAAAGAGAAACTAAGTCTATGATAAAAATCCTATGTACCAAGGCTTTCACGAGACAGGAGATTATACAGATGTTGCAACAGAACTGTTAGTTAAAAGTCAACAATGAAAGAGTATCATCGAAGGTGCAGTAACCCCATACGACTTATACAACGAAGGTGAACCAATACATAAACAAATTACAAAAGTGCGAAATGAAATTGAGAAGAGGAGCACAAAGACGGTGATTCTATTTTCTGGAATTAACGATATAGTGTGGGGTGAACTATGGAGCTCCGAATACAGATATTATGATGTGATGCGCAGAGTAGAAATCATAACAATGATACGCCTGGGAAAAAATGATCCAGACCAGATAACGCGAGAAGAAATCAGAAATAATATCAGTGCGTTTTACGATGAAGCATCAATATCGAAGTCTTTGAGGTCGACTTACGAATTCTTTTATCCTGAAACGACGGTGCGTCCAGAACTATCACATACAAGCAGAGTAGACACAATGATGACGCTAATGATAGCGATTAAAGGGCTGAAGCTGTACGAGAAATACTACCAAGAATTTAACAATAAACTCAATGAATTACGGAGCATGTGTACAATTTCGAATAAACTGAAGAATCCGATGTTTTTAAGACATAAAAAACTGGTTACAACAGAAAAGGAGGTCGTGCTGAAATTAACGAAGAATGAAAAATTCGAAAAAACAGAATGGGAGATGCAGGACGCTAACGAAATGATAAAACAAGCAGTCGAGATGGTCCATGGGGAAAGAGTTGTGATACTTAATTAGCTGTGCTGGAGGGGGAGTGTAACATAATCGTAATCTAATCATATGTGGTCAAACTAAGAAAAAAGAAGAAGAAACTAAGACTGAATATTAAAATAAAATATTAATTGTAAAAAACATATGATTAAGATTAATTAGTTATTTGTAAATTTATAGTGCAGTAAATTTTGATATTAATTAATTTGGCAAAAAGGCACTAGACCTAAATCGCAACTGCTAATTAAGGCAGAAGTGCGTAATCGGCAGATGAAAGAAATTTAAAGCATTTGAAATTGTCAACAACTGGAATTAGCAGGTACTAGTCAAATATTTGATTGTTTGTTAATTTTTCACTATAAAAATTGTGTAATTGATCATTTTGGTGATGAAGTTAATTTACTGGATTTACTTTACGTTTTTGTATCAGGTTATTTTATTTAATACAATGGAAAGCTAAACGTTCGAGCTCTCGGGTATTCTAGACGGTGGTTCACGACTCCAGTTAACGGGTGCATCGTGTATAGCCGGTGCTTACCCGAGATGCTCTTAGGTTAGGTGTAGGAATAGGGGTTTTTACTCGTATTAGCTTTCCTATCGTTCGTTGTCAATATTACCATCTTTATTACATTATGCTATTACATCTAGCTACATTAGGAAACTTCAGTATTTGTTTGTATTATCTTGAACAGAGTTTATTACGTATGATTACTAGTGGACTGACGGACTATCAATTCATTCCTTTAGCCTGGACCGTATTGATTGTTCACATGTACTCTAGGCTGGCATGTAATTATTTATATGTAAGGTTATTATATGTACGAACTCATAACAAGCTATTGCATCCCGGTTGCGAGATTCCTTTATTAAACAACTTCATTGATAACAAGAACAATCAATACAATAAATTAATAAGGTATCACACATTATCACTATCGTACTCCCACACACTCTTCCATTACATTGAGTCATCCGAGTTGTGGTTGGTGTCTCTATCGATGTATCAGTTTCGCATGGAAATACTCGTTGTAGCGTAGTTCTTCAATTCCTCTTTTGGGCTTTGTTGCAGGTCGGGTAAGCGTACCCTGTACTTTGTACACTCTGTCTCGTGTCTTGGATCTAAAATAACAGTCGTTAGTTTCGTGTCAATATTAGTTGATGAGATAATAGTTCAATCATGTAACGGCTAAACAATAGAACAGAAAGACTCTCTGAGAGAGGCAGATGTTGGAGTCTGTCACCTACCGTACTATATAAGGAGGAAACAACCATAACAGCAACTCCTAAATTAAGATAAGACTTACTAGTATGAAGGTTGGCAAGATTCTACATGGCGACCGTGACAGGCGCTTGACAGCGCAAAGGAAGATTCAGGTAGATAGTTGTTTCTTCTTGAATCGTCACCTGAATTGGAGGAAAACCGAAAAGGATTGGAAAACTGGAATTAGTGGAAACTATTAACGATACCTAGAAAAGGAAGAAAGAAAACAACGAACACTTGACACCTTACCAGAGCTTCTAACGGAAAAAGTGAACAACTGGAAGAATACCCTAAGCTAAGGAAGAAAAATGGTTCACTCGAAAAAGAAACCGAAAACTAAAGCCAGAACCCAGAAAACTCCTCAGATGAGGAACACACCCGAAAACCCAGACGAAAATGTGTCCCTAGCTGAAAGCGAACAATCCCCAACAGAGCAAATACTTCAACCGGCAGAGTTAACGAATGATCTTACGACAATTCAATTAATGGAAGTAATTGAAAACAACACTAAAGAAAGGCAACAATTGACAAAACAGATTGAAAAATTAATAGAAAGAGTAAGAGAAGTCGAAATAAAACATGCCGAGAAAGAAAGGCTGATAGATGAAATCAAGGAAGATACAAGTCTCCAACTAACAGAGCAGAGAAATTTGTTTCAAAACCAAATTGAACAGTTAACGGAGGTAAACAAGGAAATAAAACTGCAAAGCGATCGTCTACAGAAGATGATAACGGAGTTACATGAAGAAAATGTTAACTTAAGGGAAGAAAATATAGTGAAACAATTAGAAATCGATAATCTGAAAGACGAGTTGAGACTAATTGAGTTGAAGAAAAGTGAAGTAAAGACAATAGAAAATGTGGTAGTAGAAAAACCGCAGGAATTGAATGCAGCGGTACCACAGGAGGAGATGATAATAGACGATTACAAAACGGTTCAAAATGAAGAAGAATTCATAAAGAAATTAGTGGAGAATGTGACGAAACAAGTAAAAATAAATTGTGAGAAACCGATTGAAAATAAACCAGTGTTTAAAGAAACAATATTATCCGAGGAGGATGATAACGACACGTCGGTATGTAAAGCAGTGTTACCGAAATTCACGGGGAGAGTTGATAACTATTCACCAACATTCAATGAATGGCTGGAGATTTTTGAAATGAGTATGAAAGAGAGGAAAGTAACGCAACAGAGAGCGGCAGCAAGATTTCCGCTATATTTAACTGGTGCAGCATATCAGCATTACCTAGTATTGGATACTCAAACAAAAATGGACTACAAAAAGTTAGTAGGTGAATATCAACAGTACTATGATGATGAGAGCTTTAAAAGCCAATATCGGATGTTGTTAAACGGAATGAAAATGAACACTAGGGATGACTTACGAAATTACATGTCCCAAGTAGAGAGGTTATTAAAACTGAGTTCTAGAGAACAACGGTATTCAAAATATGATCTGTTTGCACACATTAGTAAAGGACTACCAGAGGCGATTCGAACACAATTTCAAATTAAATGCGACGCAGACGATCCGCTAGATAAGATGATTAGAAAAGGATTGGCGATACAAATTACGATGGAAAGTAACGCGAGAATCAATGAAAAATCGACGATTGGCAAATCGATGATAAATCGAACGACACCGGTATTTACTAGACCAGCGAATAAACAGATAACTAAAAAATCGGGAGAAGATCTAGTAAAAATTAAACTGAAAGACGGTACGATAAAGCAGATAAAGAGAAAAGACTTGAAGTGTCAAATGTGTGGAAATAAGGGACACACAAAGAAATTTTGTAAGAGACAAATAAATTGGATAGAGGAAGAAGACGCATACTTTGACGAAGAAGATTTGATAGAAAATGAGGAAGAACAAGAAGAAGAAGAAATTGAATCAATGGAGATAGACAGTTTAAACTAGAAGGAGCGCCGTCTCCGACAAACCGAGCACCCGTATTGATAGTTACTGACCTAATGAAAACGAACACAATAACAGTTGTGATCAATGGTGTAATGGTAAATGCAACAGTGGATACGGGGGCAGTAATATCAATAATAACGGACGAGTGCGCAGCAAAAGTTGGTTTTGAAAGAAAGGAATTGAATAATGAAAAAAATAGGCTGATAAATGCGTCAGGTGACTATATAGACGTAAAAGGAAAATTGGAAAAGATACCGATAAGGTTAGCTAATACTACATTCTTCCAAACGTTCACAGTCATTGACACTGAAAAAAATCAACTACCATATGAAATAATATTGGGAAATGATTTCTTAAGTGATAATAAGTGCATCATTGACTACAACAAGAAGACAATAACAGTGCAAGAAGAAGTGATAACCACTTGTGAAGATGAAGAAGCAAACGATACCATAACATTTAAGTTGACACAAGATGTCAAGATACTGCCGAACAATTGGAAAATGTGCGAGATAGAAACAAGAGAAGCGATAAATATCGAAACGATGATATACAGTCAAACTGGTATAAACACGAAAAGGGTATCAATCCCATCGAGTTTGTGTACGGTTAAAGAAGGGAAAGGCTGGATACCGATATTGAACGCAACGAATCACATAGTCAATATAAATAAAGATAAAGTGATTATAAAAGGGAGAAGAGTCAAGGCTGAAAAGCAAATGGTTGACAAAGTTATTAATATTATAACTGAAAAAGCGACTCAAACATTCCAGATACCGGAAATTAAACAGGAAGAATATCAACATTTGGATGAGAAACAGAGACAAGCATTGTTGGAAATCTTAAATAAACATAACAAGATATTCAATTTTGGCGAGATTAGCGTAGGAAAAGCCATTGGTGAAACACATAAAATCATTACTACGACAGATGAGCCGATAAGACTACCATGCAGAAGGGTGCCAGAGAATTTGAAAGAAAATTACAATACGATTCTGAACGAGTTGATCGACAATAAAATTATAAGACCGAGTGAAAGTCCCTATGCGTCACCAACGGTCTTTGTCAAACAAGGTGACAAGTATAGGCTATGTATAGATTTTAGAAAACTTAATGATGTAACAAAGAAAGATGCGTACCCACTACCTAGAATCGATGATATGATTTAAGAGGCAACGAAAAATAAATACTTCACATGCATCGATTTATGCAAAGCCTATTGGCAGGTTCCGATGGAACCAAAAGATATCGAGAAAACAGCATTCATAACACCATACGGTTTATTCGAATGGATGTATATGGCATTCGGACTTTGTAATGCGCCGGCGACTTTTCAACGTTATGTCACAAAAGTTCTTAAACAAGATAATAAAAAAATGGATGAAGGAGTATGTGCTTACATAGATGACATATTAGTTGCAAGCAATACAATAGAGGAACATTTAGAAAAATTAGATAAAACACTAACGATTCTGTACAATGCCGGACTACATGTTAATGGAAAAAAATGCGAAATTTTGAAAACAGAAGTAGTTTTTTTGGGAAGGCAAATCCAACAAGGGAAGATCAAAATGAAGAATAATGCAAGAGAAATGATCCTTAATATTAAGAGTCCGAAGACTAAAAAAGATGTGCAAAGGATAATGGGCTTCATTAACTATTACGGGTCATTTATACCGAATATTGCTCAAAAGACGAATAAAATAACAACGTTGCTAAAAAAGTCGAAACCATTCGAATGGACATGGAAAGAGGAAGAACAATTAGAGAATATAAAGAATGAACTCGCGAAGATGCCGTCATTAAATACACCCGACTATCAGGAGGAATTTATTTTGGATTGTGACGCAAGTACAGTAGCGATAGGAGCATGTTTGGGTCAAATGAAAAACGGGAAAGAAGTCCCTATACAATTTTTTAGTAGAAGACTAAAGACTAGCAAAGAAAATTATGGCTCAACAAAATTAGAAATGCTAGCCCTAGTAGAGAGCATCAAGAAATTTAGATATTTTTGATTGGACAAAAGTTTAAGGTGAGAACGGACAATACTGGACTTGACAACTGCGAAGAATGTGGCAGGAAAAATAATGAAAGAGTGGATATTGAAATTTGGACCAATGGAAGTGTTAGTATCTGATCAAGAGAAGGAATTTGAAAGTAAATTGTTCAAAGAAATGGTGAAATTGTTAGCGAGAAAACAACAGCGTATCACCCACAAGCAAATGGTGCAGTAGAGAGGTTAAATAGAACAATGATCAAGTTAATAAGAGTGTTGACATCAAGAGTTGGTGGAAGAGACTGGAGAGAGGTGATAGAAATGGATGGATATTTCTATAACACTTCAGTACATTCTACTACAGTGAGTAACACATTTAAGGCAATTTAAGGCAGGGAAGCTGCGGGAAGCTGCCAAACAATTAAGTAAACAAGCTAATAGCTACTACCAAAGGTACACATGGAAAATTAATGACAATGGACTACTATACGTATGTGGAAAAATTTTAAGAATAGCAATCCCAGAGTACTATAAAAGGGAATTGGTGAAGAAGATACATGAAAAGGGTCACATCGGAATTCTACAGACAGAACAAACATTCAACACAAGATTTATAACAATAGGGATACGTAAGGTTGTAGAGGATGTCATTAATAAGTGTACGACTTGTTTATTAAACAACAAAAGTCATTTTCCGCAACAGACAGCACCGTTGGAAAAAATTATATCGAACGCACCAAATCAGATAGTGCACGTGGATTTAGAAAAATTGTCACAAGACGATGAAGGTTATCAGTACATTTTGGTAATAGTTGATAATTTTACGAAGTATGCTAGAATGATCCCTCTGGACTCGACAACTGTGAAGAATGTGGCAGAAAAAATAATGAAAGAGTGGATATTGAAATTTGGACCGATGGAAGTGTTAGTATCTGATCGAGGGGTGCAATTCGAAAGTAAGCTGTTCGAGGAAATGGCAAAAATGTTGGAGATTATGACTGAAAAAACAACTGTGTATCACCCACAAGCAAATGGTGCAGTAGAAAGACTGAATAGGACGATGATCAAATTGATAAGAGTGTTGACATCAAGAGTTGGTGGAAGAGACTGGAGAGAGGTGATAGAAATGGTGGAATATTTCTATAACACTTCAGTACATTCTACAACAGGAGTAACACCATTTAAGGCAATGTATGGTAGGGAAGCTGCAACGCCGATATCAATGCAATATGATAACTATGCGGAAAAACCGGATAATGAATATATTAGAAGAATTAAAAATCAGATGACAGGAGTTCACGAAGCGATATGTCACAACACAAAGAAGTCTGCGATCAGACAGCAGAGGAATTTCAACAAAAAGATCTATGGGAAACCACACAAAAAGGGTGACAGGGTTTACACATACACTTTGTTGAGAACACAAGACATAAATCAAGTAAGGAAATTAAAAACACAATGGTCAGGGCCATTTATCATTGCACAGACACTACCAAATAATAACTATAAATTGAACGACGGTAGAATTTTACATTTTCAAAACCTGAAAAGGGCAACAAAAGATATTGACCAGGCTAAACTAGACGAAAATGCATGGTTTAAATTAATCGAAAATAGTGATGGTGTAAATAATGATATGAATGATCTGGATAGCGTGGCAGAAGAGGAATTCCAAGAAGAATACAATCCTCCACAGAGAGAGGATGACAGTGAAAGAAGAATAATGCCCCAGAGGGCCGTAAAAAAATAAAAATAAATACGACCCTGAGATATGGGATATAAATTTAATAACTCCATTTAGATTAGATAATGAAGAGAGCCGGCAGTCGATCACCATTGAAGAGCAGAAGGATACACAGGAAATCCCCGAAATCCGATCGTCAGTTAAAGGGTGTGACGAGGGGAGAAAACACTAGCAGTGATAGCAGAAACACTAGGTCTCCCAAATCCGATTGTCAGTTAAAGGGCATGACAATGGAGCATTGTTCACCTAGTAACAGAAGAAGAAGAATTCGAAGGAAATCTCCTCAATCTGATTGTCGATTAAAGGGCATGAGGATGGAGAATATACCAGCAATGAATAAAAGAAGAAGGATAAGAAGGAAGTCTCCTCAATCTGATTGTCAACTAAAGGGCATGAGGATGGAGACAACGCCAAAAAGACCACCCTCAACCAAATGTCAATTAAAGGGCAGGCGGATAAACGAGGGCCAACATCAGGATACTGATTGTCAATTAAAGGGCGTGAGGTTGGAGGAAAAATCGAGCTCATCAATGGAACACTCCCCCACATCCAGCGGAACTCGAAGCCAATTAAAGGGCGGAGAGTATACAGCTACACCAACAGGTTCTTGCCTGCAATTAAAGGCAGCAAGAACTGAAATCCGGGGTCAATACGTTGACCCGGATGTGCAAGACATTAGTGAAGACTCGGACATGGATACCTCGGAACAGCCATCCACTAGCTCATTACCCACAACAAGTTACAGTTCACAACCGTTCTCTCACAGACAATCGTCTACCACAACGAAATCATCGAAATCTGAAGAAAGAGAAAGCAGGATGACAAAGATAGGAAAAGATAAGATTCACCCATACTTTATAGCAAACAGAAAAATACGTTATAATTCGCAAGACAATCTATCACCAGAGACGAAGAGATTTCTACAACAACATGCGTCGACAAAAGAAACGGAAGCATCGGCGATACCTATTGTAATCGATAAACAGAATAGGCCAGTTTGCAATACAGTGATTTCCTATCCAAGAAATATGAAAGAAGACTTCAACAGGCCATATTTCAAGAGCACGACGCACATAACATTTGAAGAAATGTTTACGTTAAAAGACGTCCAGAAAGTCATTAAGAATAAAAACAAATTAATAGACAAATGCAAGCAAGTGAATTTGGATAGAGAACATATGACGCTGATATATTTCATAAAGAAATTAGAAATGGCCTCCAAAAATCTCGAAACAAACATTGAAGACACGTTAAAGTTGGCAAAAGAGCATAAAGTAAAAGTTATTGTGATCGCGAGGTCGCAATGCGATGAAGAAATGCCGGAATTTTTGCAGACACTAGAAGAAAAGATGGAAAACGTGTTTATAATGAATAGAGGTGGAGAGACAATTTCAGAGATGATCAGTATAGACTTGCAAATTAACAGCATGGCACCAGCAGAGAGAATAATGGTCGAGCCGAAGATAGCAATAGACATGTATTACCAAGTTAGAACAATGGAAATACTTGGAGTAACAGAAAATCTGGAAGAGATAGGAAACTTATACATAAAGTGCAGTATGAAGCAAACTCCCGAGCATCTGAAAAGCATAATGGAAGTATGGAAGGAAATGAAAACAGAAAAGCCGATGCATGAAGAATGGCCTCTCATTGATATAAAGTCGCCCATAAAAACGTATCACAAATCTGTAGAGATGACATTACTGGAAATCAGAAAGGCGTATGAGATGGATTCAAAAAGAAATTTCAGAAATATGATATTTGAAGAAATTAACGCACCCCATATTCGTGCACGAACGTCAGTATGGATACTCAGCATAGCATTGACAAACAATGAAAAATTAGTACTGCCAATTCGAAAGAAGGAACGAAAGAGTATGGCTAAAAACAAGCGTTTTGAGATAGCCATATCACCGATACCGACTAATATTAAGCAATGGCTGTTACAATATGTGGACATATTATCTTTGTCACCCACTAAAAAGATACAGCAGAAGTTTGAGAAATATTACGTAAGGTTACTAATGCAGCAACACACACTTGGAAGACCAAGCATAGTAGAACTCGCCAATAAAACTGGAATATGTCCTGCTGAGATTGACATAATCAACAACGAAGCAAAGAAATTTATGTGGGGAGCTACATCGAATACAAAACTAAAAGCAATAAAACAGCAGCCATGGATGACAACGAGAAATCTAATACGGAGAGAGAGTGTAAGCACGATGATACAGAGAGTAGCAGAAAAAGAAAAACAAGTCAACAAGATTATTACAAACAAGATGAAAAAGTACGTTCGAGATTATCCACAGTGTGCATATACGAAGATAATTAAAAAGTCAGAAGTTATGTGCAAAGAGGGTGAAAACAGACCTATAGAAATTATAGAGATGGTAAGCAAATCACAGGAAGAAATGAGGATGGAAGAAATGCTGCTACAATCAAATACAATTGCGCTTACGCCAAATACACAGAGAGAGATAGACAAAGTGAACTTAGAAAAGTTGGGTCAATACTGATGATGAACGTCTGCTGGTGGAAATAATGGTATGACGAGAAAAAACAGACAACATAATTCAAAGGATTTATAGAGAAGTCTATGAAAGAGAAACCAAGTCAATGATAAAAATCTTATGTACCAAAGCTTTTACAAGACAAGAAATTACACAGATGTTACAACCTAACAATCAGTTAGCATTCGACATTGAGTGTATCACATCAAAAATAGTAATGAAGGCAGAAACTGCGAAAAATTTGATGAAACATGGACTAACGAATGCTTTCTGGGAAAGTATAAACATCAGCAAGAACAATTACCCCGCAACGTTTGGCATGGCGACAACATCGAACATGGATGGATCGTACGAAAACATTGAGAAACATACGTTAACTACATTGTTAAAATGCACACCACCTCCGACGATTTCTGTACCAATGCTACTACCTACATGGCGGTTGAAGAAGAAAAAACCAGTGAAAGCTTTTTGGCATGAAGAAAACACATACGTAAATAAGCTAGAAGACGCCGAAAGAATTGTGAGAGATGAAAGATATAAGAAATCAAAAGAAATCTTAAGTAAAAACGACAATAAAGAGAGAGTATTCATCGAAGGCGCTGTAACCCCATATGATCTATATAGTGAAGGTGAGCCTATACACAAACAAATTGGAAAAGTTCGAAAAGAAATTGAAAAGAGGAACACGAAGACAGTAATTCTCTTTTCTGGAATTAATGACATAGTCTGGGGAGAACTATGGAGTTCTGAATACCATTATTATGATGTGATGCGCAGAGTAGAGATTATAACGATGATACGTCTGGGAAAAAACGATCCAGAGCAGATAACGCGAGAAGAAATTAGAAATAATATCAGTGCGTTTTACGATGAAGCCTCGATTTCGAAATCTCTAAGATCGACTTACGAGTTTTTCTACCCAGAGACAACGGTGCGTCCAGAATTATCGCATACAAGCAGAGTAGATGCTATGATGACATTAATGATAGCGATTAAAGGCTTGAAGTTATACGAGAAGTTCTATGAAGAATTTAATTGCAAACTCAATGAGTTAAGAAGTATGTGTACGATCTCAAATAAGTTGAGGAATCCGATGTTCTTGAGACACAAGAAACTGGTTACAACGGAAAAAGAGGTCGTGTTAAAACTAACGAAGAATGAAAAATTTGAGAAGACGGAATGGGAGATGCAGGAAGCAAATGAAATGATCAAACAGGCGGTCGAGATGGTCCATGGTGAAAGAGTCGTGATCCTTAATTAGCTGTGCTGGAGGGGGAGTGTAACATAATCGTAATCTAATCATATGTGGTCAAACTAAGAAAAAAGAAGATGAAACTAAGACTGAATATTGAAATAAAATATTAATTGTAAAAACATATGCATAAGATTAATTAGTTATTTGTAAATTTATAGTGCAGTAATTTTTGATATTAATTAATTTGGCAAAAAGGCACTAGACCTAAATCGCAATTGCTAATTAAGGCAGAAGTGCGTAATCGGCAGACGAAAGAAATTTAAAGCTTTTGAAATTGTCAACAACTGGAATTAGCAGGTACTAGTCAAATATTTGATTGTTGTTTAATTTTTCACTATAAAAATTGTGTAATTGATCATTTTGGTGATGAAGTTAATTTACTGGATTTACTTTACGTTTTTGTATCAGGTTATTTTATTTAATACAATGGAAAGCTAAACGTTCGAGCTCTCGGGTATTCTAGACAGTGGTTCACGACTCCATTTAACGGGTGCATCGTGTATAGCTGGTGCTTACCCGAGATGCTCTTAGGTTAGGTGTAGGAATAGGGGTTTTTACTCGTATTAGCTTTCCTATCGTTCATTGTCAATATCACCATCTTTATTACATTATGCTAATACATCTAGCTACATTAGGAAACTTCATTATTTGTTTGTATTATATCGAACAGAGTTTATTACGTATGATTACTAGTGGACTGACGGACTATCGATTCATTCCTTTTTCCTGGACCGTATTGATTGTTCATATGTACTCTAGGTTGGCATGTAAATATTTATATGTAAGGTTATTATATGTACGAACTCATAACAAGCTATTGCATCTGGTTGCGAGATTCCTTTATTAAACAACTTCATTGATAACAAGAACAATCAATA
Source organism: Hofstenia miamia (assembly GCA_900660155.1). Taxonomy (NCBI): domain Eukaryota; kingdom Metazoa; phylum Xenacoelomorpha; order Acoela; family Hofsteniidae; genus Hofstenia; species Hofstenia miamia. The sequence goes on from CABFPE010002211.1 coordinate 13,724, forward strand.
CACTAAATTAATAAGGTATCACACATTATCACTATCGTCTTTCCACACACACTTCCATTACACTGAGTCATCTGAATTGTGGTTGGTGTCTCTATCGATGTGTCAGCTTCGTATGGAAATACTCGTTGTAGCGTAATTCTTCAATTCCTCTTTTGTGCTTTGTTGCAGGTCGGGTAAGCATACCCTGTACTTTGTACACTCTGTCTCGTGTCTTGGATCTAAAACCATAGTCGTTAGTTTCGTATCAGTACTAGTTGATGAGATAATAGTTTAATCATTTAACGGCTAAACCATAGAACAGAAAGAATAGAGACAGATACTGGAGTCTGTCACCTACCGTACTACATAAGGAGGAAACAATTGTTATAGCAGCTCCTAAATTAAGCTCAGACTTACTAGTATGAAGGTTGGCGAGATTCTACAATAGAATGATCATAATACCTATCATTATATTTATTTATTGTATCCATCATATTAAATTGTTATTGTATATACATATCTTATCTATTTTATTAGGTTCAGACACTTTATGTGTATTATAACAAATACAATATTGAAGGAATTGCAAGAAACAAAAGCCTCTATAAATATCATATATATGATCAAATTATTCAAAAATCAAAATTTTGTTTATAAAACAAATTTATTAGTTCTAATAATATATTTGATTACATTTTTGGATTATGGATTATTTGGCAAGATTTTGTAAAAATGTTAGTAACTACTTAAAATAAGTCAATAAAAATAATGAAATTACCCCATAAAATAGATTGCAGGTACCTTATGTCCTATTATTCAGATTGCAAATGGCCGAAATTTGTTTCAAATAAACAGGCAATTTCGCTTAGCAATCAAATGGATTAGTTCTAGAATGATGAATTGGCCCTGGTTTTACATTTATGGACGTTTATATAAGTTTCCTAAAATAACCACACAGAAAAAATGCAATTAATATATTTCCCTCAAATTTCTAATTTCTAGAAATTATGATATACAACTAGAATGAATATTTAAAATAATTTATTATTTAGTATATTTTAAACATAAAATAAGTGAAAAGCCGAGTGATTAAATAATTAACAAATAATTTTTTCCATTTTAAAAGAATATCTTTTAAAAATTTGTTTCATTATTAAATCAAAAGTTAATTTCAATTTTGCCAGATTTTGCTACATATTTTTATTATATATTGCTGTTTGAAATCACCAAGTAATGTTAAATTTCAAAGCCGTAGGCAAATAGATATTTAGCAAACTATTATTTTAGTTTTTGAAAGAATTTGGTTAACAAAAATCATTGTTTGAAATAAAATTCCTCCTGTTTTAAAAATTTGGATGAATAAATTTTACATTAGAATTTTGGTTTATATATATTCAGACTGCAATTGCAGTAAAAACTCAATTCGCGATTGTGTTGATGCTACAATATTATATTTCATGTATAAAATTTTGGTAATAAATAATTTTCAAATTGTAAAAAATCTAACCTGTAAATATTGACTCTTTTTTTATTTCTTTGTCAACACCATTATCTTGATAAGTGCAAAGAATGTTGTATTCTGAGCTTGAATTGAGATTATAAAATTGAAATTCCAAATATCCATAAGAGGAAATTCCATTGCTTTCAGCAACATTCCCTGATAATACGTTTGTCAAATTGCATTGACCTTCAAAAAAACTCTAGTTTGGGACCATAATCTCAACTGCAACTGAGTTTCTAGTGCATGGATAACTTCAATTATTTGAGATGAGCCTAATGTATTATTAATCTTAAAAAACATATATATATATATATGTATATATATATATATATATACACATATATATATATATATATATATATATATGTATATATATATATATTGTAGATTCACTCAGGGATATTTAAATAGTTCTCAGGATTTTTATTAATCTCTAATTTATAATTTCGTATTTCCTACGTCACCCTTGACGTCACCTCGTAATTTCGAGGTTAAGTTTCATTGCAGTTACTTTGTCCCCTCAATGATATATGACGTGTTATTTTTCTTGCTCACTTGAATTTGCGAGGGAATGATCGCGTGATTTGAATTTGTAAGCAATTATCAGGTAATGATTAACGTTTGTATAAATAGGGAACGATTGTAGCAACCATGCAGAAAAAACTAGAATCAAGCTTTGCTTAAACTGAAACGTCTTCATTTTCTCCGATGATTAATTTTTATTTGATTATTCAAATTACTTTTAACATAATGATTGCTTAAGTCACGACGACTATTTGGGAGTCCTGCTAACCTGGCACCAGCGTGATGCGTAACTCTGGATAGTTTGCAGCCTAAATCGTGGTTCATATTAAGTTATGACAATGCATAGGGAAATAATAAACCTATCGTTCTTGTCATGCATGCATTGATAACAAGGTTAAATTATGCCATTG
>CABFPE010002212.1:0-10851 GCA_900660155.1 Hofstenia miamia
GTATCAGCGATATTATGATGATGAAAGTTTCAAAAGTCAATATTGTATGTTATTAAATAGTCTGAAAATGAACAAATGAGAAGATTTGCGAAATTATATGTCACAGGTGGAGAGACTATTGAAGTTAAGTTCAAGAGAGAGTACGTATTCCAAATATGATTTGTTTTCTCACATATGCAAAGGATTACCAGAACCAATTCGACAACAGTTCGAAATCAAATGTGACGCCGATGAATCCCTGGAAAGAATGATAAGGAAAGGTTTGGGAATACAAGTCATGATGGAAAATAATGCCCAAACTAATGAAAAATCATTGACATGAAAGTGATACCAGCAATGGTAAGCGGAGCAAATAAAACAAGAAAAGAGGACGATTGAAAACTGATGGACGAGATCATCAATATAAAGCTGAAAGATGGAACAGTAAAATGCATAAATAGAAAAGATCTAAAATGCCAGGCGTGCGGAAAGAAAGGTCATACAAAGAAATATTGTAAGTGACAGATTAACTTTATTGAGGAGGAAGAAGCATACTTTGATGAGGAAGACCTATTAGATGATGAAGACGAATTGGAACAAACAGAAGAAACAAAAGATGTTAATCGTAACAGACCTAATCAAGACTAATACAATTACAGTTGTAATAAACGGAGTGATGGTCAAGGCAACTATAGATACGGGAGCAGTAATATCAATTATTACAGACAAATGTGCGGCGAAAATAGGATTTGATGACAGAAGATTGGAAAGTGAAAAAAGCAGATTACTAAATGCATCAGGAGACTGTATTGATACAAAAGGTAAATTATTGGAAGTACTGATGAGGATTGCTAATACCACGTTTTTGCAAACATTTACGGTCATCGATACAGAAAAAAATTCACTGCCCTATGAGGTGATACTGGGAAATGACTTTTTGATGAATAACAAATGCATCATCGATTATACAAACAAAACTATATCAGTCCAAGAAGAAATAGTAACAACTTGCAAAGAAGAGCAGGACACAGAAATAATAGAATTCTGGTTAAAGGAAGACATAAAAATTCTACCAAACAACTGGAAAATGTGTCAAATAGAGACAGAAAAACACATAATGGCTGAAGTTATGATATATGATCAAAAAGGGATCAACACAAAAAAAGTATCAATTCCATCAAGTTTGTGCGTAGTAAAAGAAGGTAAAGGAATGATACCAATGTTAAATGCAACTAATCATGTAGTTAATATAAGAAAGGATACCCTAAAGTTAAAAGGGAAAAAAGTAAAGACCGAAAAAACAATGGTGAACAAAGTGATTAATATAATACAAGAAGAAAACGCAGAGTATCAAATACCGGAAATAACAGAGGAAGAGTATCAACACCTGAGTGCGGAGGAAAGAAAGCAGCTGGTAATGATACTAAAAAGACACGCAAAAATATTTAACTACAGTGAGATAAGCGTGGGAAAGGCAGTTGGAGAAACGCACAAAATAATAACCACAACTGAAGAACCAATAAGATTGCCATGTAGAAGAGTTCCTGAACACTTGAAAGAACATTATAACACCATATTGAATGAACTAATTGATAACAAGATAATAAGGCCAAGCGAGAGTCCTTATGCTGCGCCCATGGTCTTTGTGAAACAAGGTGAGAAATATAGACTCTGTATAGATTTCCGGAAACTTAATGATATCACAAAGAAAGACGCCTATCCACTCCTGAGGATAGAAGATATTATATACGAAGCTAGCAAAAATAAGTATTACACATGTATAGATCTCTGTAAAGCATACTGGCAAGTGCCAATGGAGCCTGCGGATATTGAAAAAACAGCATTTATAACGCCGTATGGGCTGTTCGAATGGATGTACATGGCTTTCGGGTTATGTAACGCCCCAGCTACGTTTCAAAGATATGTAACGAAAGTTTTGAAACAGAACAACAAACAAGTTGAAAAAGGGATAAGTGCATATATAGATGATATATTGATAGCAAGTGATACAATTGAAGAACACTTCGAGAAGCTGGACAGAACACTGAACATCCTGTATAAGGCAGGTCTACGTGTTAATGGAAAGAAGTGCGAAATTCTAAAAGAGCAAGTTGTATTCCTGGGGAGACAAATTTGAAAAGGTGAAATACGAATGAAGAATAATGTGAGAGATATGATTCAAAACATTAGTAGTCTGAAATCAAAAAAGGATTTACAGCGGATTATGGGTTTTATCAATTATTATGGTTCATTTATATCCAATGTGGCTCATAAAACTGGTAGGATGACAGAATTGCTTAAAAAGAGTAAAGTTTTTGAGTGGACATGGAGAGAACAAGATCAGTTGGATAACATAAAAGATGAATTGAGCAGGATGCCATCATTGAATACACCGGACTATGATAAGGAATTTATCCTTGACTACGATGTAAGCAATATCGTGATAGGGGCGTGCCTAGGTCAGATAAAGGATGGTAAAGAAGTGCCCATACAATTTTTTAGTCGTAAACTAAAACAGAGTGAGGAAAATTATGGTTCAACGAAATTGGAAATGTTGGCGCTAGTTGAAAGCATAAAGAAATTTCGTTATTTTTTAATAGGACAAACATTTAAAGTAAGAACTGATAATAGTGGATTAGCGTGGCTTAAAAAGTTTTCGGGCAATAAATCGTCAATTGTATCGTGATGGATTGAATACTTAAATGAGTTTAAATTTACGATAGAACATCGAAAAGGAACGTTACATAAGAATGCAGATTTTTGGACAGCATTGCCAGAATATCAAAGAGATCTGGAAAAAGTAGATGGCAAAAAGAAACAATTTCAGTTCATGTCACACAATGAGTACACCAAACTACCTGATATTAATACGGATAAAAAAGGTAATGCAATAATGCCAATAATAATTAAGGAAGAAATATCCGAAAAAGACATAATTGAAAAACAGAAAACTGACATCATATTGAAGGACATACAGGATAAAATGGATAATGACGAGTGGACGCTGGGAAAAGAAGCCAAAAGTTACTTCCAGAGATATAAGTGGAAACTAAATAGAAATGGACTTTTGTATATAGAAGGAAAGACGCTGAGAATAGCAATCCCCGAATATTACAAAAGGGAATTAGTTCGAAAGATACATGAGAATGGACATTTGGGTATAATACAAACAGAGAATACCTTTAACGCCCGGTTTATAATGATGAGTATTTGAAGAACTGTAGAAGATGTCATTAACAAATGCAATACATGTCTTATAAATAATAAGAGCCATTTCCCGGTACAAACTGCGCTGCTTGAAAAAATTATTGCAACAGCACCCAACGAAATTGTCCATGTAGAATTGGAAAAATTGTTGCAAGATGACGAGGGTTACCAGTATATATATTGGTTTTAGTTGATAATTTTACAAAATACGCTTGAATGATACTGTTAGATTCAAAAACCACGAAAGTAGTAGCAGATAAGATTATGAAGGAGTGGATTTTAAAATTTGGACCAATGCAAACAATAATATCTGATAGGGGCGTGCAATTCGAAAGTAAATTGTTTGAAGAGATGACTAAACTGATGGAAATACTAACAGATAAGACAACAGCGTACCATCCACAAGTGAATGGGGCAGTCAAAAGATTAAATAGAACGATGATTAAACTAATAAGAGCATTAACTTCAAGAATTGGAGGCAGAGATTGGAGAGAAATATTGGAAATAGTCGAATATTGCTATAATACATTGGTACACTCAACAATGGGGATGACGCCATACAAGGCTATGTATGGTAGAGAAGCAGCAACGCCAATATCAATGCAATACCACACGTACTCCGAAAAGCCAGATAATGAGTACATAAGAAAAATTAAAGACCAAATAACTGGAATTCACAAAGCCATGTGCCATAACACAAAGAAATCGGCGATAAGGCAAAAAAGGAACTTCAACAAAAAGATATATGGTGAACCACACAGGGTAGGGGATAAGGTTTATGCATACACTCTAATGAGAACACAAGACGTGAATCAGGTAAGTCTAATGAGAACACAAGACGTAAATCAGGTAAGAAAACTTAAAACACAGTGGTCAGGGCCATTCACAATTACACAAACACTACCCAATAATAATTATAAATTGAATGACGGATGAATATTACATTTTCAAAATCTAAAACGAGCAACAGTAAATATAGAACAAGTGACTCTTGATAAAAAAGCAGAATTTAAAATTATACAGGTTGATGATGGTACATATGCTGAAATGGACGATTTGGATAGTGTGCATGAAGAAGAATTTCAGGAGGAATATAGACCCGAGAAAGGGCAACCGGAACTTGAAAGAATAATAATGCCCCAGAGGGCAGCGAGAAATAAATCGAAATATGACCCAGAAATATGGGATATTAATTTAGTAACTGAATTTTGGAAACATGAAACGGACACAATGATCACTGATGAAATCGAGGAGAGTGCGAAGAAGGAGAACCCCGCAGACCAATCATCAAATAAAGGACGTGAGGACAGAGGAAACATCGACGAGCTCCACTAATAAGACTAGGTCTCCACAATCTGATTGCCAATTAAAGGGCATGACGATGGAGAACTCACCGCCTAGCAACAAAAGACGAAGAGTGAGAAGAAGAGCTCCGCAGTCTGATTACCAATTAAAGGGTATGACGACGGAGCAGATGACACCAACGAATAAAAGACGAAGAATAAGGAGGAGGTCTCCTCAATCTGATTACCAAATAAAGGGTATGAGGATGGAGATGATAAAAGAAAAATCACCCTCTACCAAATGTCAAATAACGGGCAGGCGGGTAAATGAGGGCCATCTACAAGATACTGATCGCCAATTAAAGGGCGTGAGGTTGGAAATATCGAATTATGCACACTCCCCTTCAACATCCAGCAGTACTCAATGCCAATTAAAGGGCAAAGAGGAAATAGCATCCACAAGTACTCAAAGCCAATTAAAGGGCAGCGAGGAAATAACATCAGTAGCTATGGAAAGTTGGGAAATGCAGCCAATAAGTGATGACTCGGACATGGATACATCGCAGATACCGTCAACAAGTTCAATCCCCACGACAACAAGCTCAGGAATATTTTCTTACAGACAAACATCAACTACAACGAAATCGTCGCGATCAGAAGAAAGAGAGAGTCGCATGACAAAAATAGGAAGAGAACGAATTCACCCCTATTTTATAGCAAACAGGAAGATGAGATATAATTCATACGATAATCTGTCGCCAGAAACCAAAAGATTGATAAGAAATAGTACGTCCACTAAAGAAAATGAAAGTTACGCAATTCCGATAGTGATCGATAAAAAGAATCGTCCCACATGCAACACAATAATAGCATACACAGGGGATATGAAAGAACAATTCAATAGACCGTATTTCAAAAGCACAGTCCACATTACATTTGATGAGCAGTTCACGATGAAAGACGTACAGAAGCTAACTAAAAATAAAGATAGGATTATAGCTGAATGCGAGCAAGTAAACTTGGACAAAAAGCATCTCACGATAGTTTATTTTGTAAAAGATACCGAAATAGCATCGAAGAGGCTTCAGACTAATATAGAAGAAACTCTCAAAATAGCTAAGAAAAACAAAACGAGAGTAATAATAGTCGTCACACAGAAAGAAGAGGAACTGCCGAAATGTATAAAGGAGATGGAGATTAAGCTAGATAATCTATTCACGTTGGATAGTGGAACAATGAAAATATCGGAACTTATAAAAGTGGATTTACAAATCAATGAAATAGCGCCGGCGGAGAGAATTATGGTAGAACCCAAGATTGCAATAGATATGTACTACCAAACACGTACAATGGAACTGTTAGGAATAACTGAAAACTTGGAGGAAACTGGAAACATATTCCTGAAGTGTAGTCTAAATCAAACGCCTGAACATCTAGAAAAAATAGCAACGGTATGGTCAGAAATTAAAGCAGATAAACCTATGCATGAGGAATGGCCGATGATAGACATAAGATCGCCAACAAGGAAATATCATAAAAGTACTGAAGCCATATTATATGAAATCAGACGAGCATACGAAATGGAAGCTAAAAGAAACTTTAAAACTCAAATGTTTGAAGAGATCAACGCACCGGAGATTAGAGCGAGAACAGCCATATGGGTACTAGCAATTGCATTAACATATAACGACAAGCTAGTACTGCCTATGATGAGAAAGGAGCGGCGACAGATAGCTCGACAGAAGAAATTCGAAATAGCCATTGCACCGATCCCCACAAACATTAAACAATGGTTGCTGCAGAACGTCGAGATATTACTGCTATCCCCCACAAAGAAAGTACAGCAGAGATTCGAGAAACATTTCACAAGGTTGTTGATGCAACAGCACACACTGGGAAGACCTAGTATAATAGAGCTCGCGAACAAGACAGGTATTTGTCCAAGTGAAATTGAAATACTAACAGACGAAACAAAGAAGTACATGTGGGGTGCAACTTCCAACACAAAACTGAGAGCACTTAAATGCCAACCATGGCTAACAACTCGCAATTTAATCAGAAGGGAGCACGCAGAAACGTTACAAACGATAAAAGCGGTAAAAGAAAAGAGAGTTCATGAGGTGATCACAAAAGAGATAAGAAAATATTTGAAGAACTATCCCCAGTGTGCATACACCAAAATTATTAAACGCTCTGAAACAATGCGGAAAGAAGGAAAGAATTGTCCTATCGAAATCATTGAGATGGTGAGCAAAAGTAAGGAGGAGATGCTGATGGAAGAGAAGCTGTTACAATCTACTGATATTGCTCTAACACCAAACACTCAAAGAGTGATTGATAAAGTCAACCTAGAGAAGTGGGGTGAACAAGAACCCAGTGAGCTCTCATGGGTTGATACTGACGACGAGAGATTATTAGTAGAAATTACAGTGTGAAGAGAATGAAAGAACAACATATTACAAAGAATATTTGGCGAAGTTTATGAATGAGAGACCAAATCACTAATTAAAGTACTGTGCACTGAAGTGTTCACTAGACAAGAATTTGATGAAAAATGGTCTAACAGATACTTTCTGGGAAAACATGAAGAAATCCAAAAACAATTATCCTGCGACATTTGGAATGGCTACAATGGCAGAGATGCAAGGTATATATGAAGCCATAGAGGAAAAAACTATGACAACAATCCTGAAATGTTCGCCACCACCGACAATTTTTATACCAATGCTTCTACCAACTTGGCGACTAAAAGATAAAAAGGCAGTCAAAGTGATATGGCACGAGGAAAACACGTATGTCAACAATAGACAAGGAGCAGAAAGGATTGTTAACGATGAACAATACAAAAAGTCGAAAGAAGTCTTATTGAAGAATGATAACAAAGAGAGGGTTTTCATAGAAGGACAAGTAACACCCTATGATTTGTATAAAGAGGGAGAACCGATATGTAAACAGATCAAGAAAGTCCGCAAAGAAATTGAAAAAAGATCTACACAAACTGTAATACTGTTCTCAGGAATTAACGACATCATATGGGGAGAACTTTGGAGCTCACAATATTGGTACTATGACGTAATGAGAAGAGTGGAAATCATTACCATGGTAAGACTGGGAAAAAATGAACCAGAGAACATTACTGAAGAAGAAGTCTTAGAAAATATAAGTGCGTTCTATGATGAGGCGTCAATATTGAAATCATTAAGATCAACCTACGAGTTTTTCTATCCAAATACTATGATTCACCCAGATTTGGCGCATACAAGTAGAATAGACGCAATTATGACATTGATGATAGCAATAAAAGGAATGAAACTCTACAGGAAACATTACGAGATATTTAACGAGAAATTAAATGAGCTACGTAGTATGTGCACGATAGCGAAATCTCTGAAGAACCCGTTGTTTTTGAGACAAGAAAATGTTGACTACAGAAAAAGACGTCGTGCTAAAAATCACTAAAGACGAGGCGTACGAAAACACTATGTGGGAGATGAAAGAAGCTAACGAGATAATCAAAAAGGCAGCCGAAATGATACATGGAGAAAGAGTGGTCATCCTTAATTAGCTATTCCACAGAGGGGAGGGCGACAGCTGTAGTTACCTTGTGTGCTCTTAGGTTACGGATAGGTATAGGAGTTTTTTTACCATTATAGCTTTCCTAATTGTCATTGCTTGTCTGATATTATTATTGAAGCATGATAGGCTTTACATGTCAACTCTCTTATTGATGAACTTAAGTTATTTATTACATTCATTACGCTACATGATGATTGATGATTTAATAGTGTTTACATTTAGACAGTTATTTAGATTGTATCTTTATATTCTATTACATATAGTTTATTTAATAGTCACAACATGTTGCTCATTGTTTTGTAAGGTAGACCTCTGGCCGACTTCTAGTCATAAGTTTCTGCAGGCGGCATTGATTGTTTACATGTATCAAGGGCTATTATTTATTTCTATATATGTAGGGTTATTACATGTAAGGCCTCATAATAAGCTATTTCAGCAGCAAGGTTGCATCACTTCGTTTATTGCATCAATTCATAATAACAAAAACAATCAATGCACTAAATTCTTAAGTAGTTGCAAATCCCATCACACTGAGTTCGCTATTCACATAACCATTCCTTTGTTGGTCTCTATCTCACAGCGGCGGTTCCATTGGTAAGATGCAGCTGGCGGATGTGTTCCTGGATATGCACGTCTACTTTCGAGTGTCGATCCTGTCTTCCATTATCTCTGCTTTATCTAAATAAGTTGGAGTGAATTAAGTAGCTAAAAGGGCTCTTGTATATTAAATTAGTTTAATAAACCGCACACTTATTGTAAAGGAGAGAAATCGGAAAAGTGTCAACTCCGCTTAATGTTTAATCTAAGAAAAGTAATAGTTTTCTCTAAGTAACACACTCACAGTGGATTGACATGATGAAAAGATATTTGTATTACCAATTATTGAAGAAGAAAAACTAATTATCTGTTGTGTATTTCTCATATTAGTAATAAATGTAGCTAATGTTAAATTTCATTTGGTATTCATTTATACTTGGATTGAACAATTCAATCTCACTCAAATTAATGCTTAATATAATTCTATGTGCAATGTTAACAGATTAACCACAATGTCATACAGAGAGAGATGCATTGAAATGATTCATCCACTAGTATTGCACCAAGTAAGTGATACACTGTTTAGCTCAGTAGCATTTATGGAACCCAAATGCAATCATGTTTTTCACTAGCATTGCTTGCAGTTGCATTATAGATTTATTCAGTAATATACATCGGATACTAAAAGTTTGGGCATCAGCATTGCTGAACAAGTTACTGTCAATAATAGCTAACTATAATGGAAATATTACAACATCATTGAGAGCCAGGATTTCACTTTATAATTAAGTATATCTAACACTTGTTTGTCACATCTTCCATGGCATTGTTAAATGTTGCTTGTATTAAGCTTGTGTATTCATTTATGCCCTTTTCATGGATTTATGGTATTATGATTTAGTGTTTCCATCAACATACAGTAAATTGTTTTCATTGATCCTAACTGGATATTGCTTAAGCTATTTGTTCCCATACTTGCTTTTAGAAGGTAATTTTTTTTACATTGGTGAATTTCATTAACCAGGTGTTTTAGAGCATGTTCAGACTGCTTATAGAATTGTAAAGATCAACAGAATAAGATTTATGCTAGTAATTTGAGATGAGTATGTGTAATGTTGATGCCTGTGCTGTTGGGGATGTGCTGCATGATGATCTGCTCTTCTCAACCAGTTGTAGTTCTGCATAAATAGACATTTATAATATTAGGTGAACACAATACAATTGCTTTACTATTCTAATTACATTCTTTAGATGGTGACAGATGTCAATTGAATTACTGAAGCCTGAACACCTTGACATTGACATGCCTAAAATTGCCTCAGAATGGAATAAATAGAAGTGTGATTTCTTGTTATTTATTTGAAGCATTTGAATCAAATGGGAAATCTAACAAATTAAAAGTTCTATGTTCCTTAAATAATCTTACATTAGAAGTGAGGCAAGTAATGTTTTGAACAATTTTTGTTGGAAAATTTGGAGATTGTACTGAAATTGAGCAAGATTTAAAAAAAATTAATTGACCATTTTCTCACTGCAGTAATGAAGTGTTTGAAAGATTTATGTTTTATAAACTTTTCAATGCAGAAATTAAAATTGATAGCTATGTAAATCTTTTAAGATCAGAACAGAAAATTGTATCTTTGATCAAATCATATTGTCTGCACAAGATGTGAAACTTCAAGAAAGACTATTTCAAAAGCCAAATTTTGAAATACAAGAGAATACAATATTGTATAGTGGAAGAAGAAAAATGGAGATTGATCAAGTATATATAAGGAAAGATCAATTCATGAAAGTAATGAACATGAATGTTGCAAATATGGCAGAAGCCATAAACCAAGAAATTGCCCTGCATATGGACAAGCTTGTAGGAATTGTGGAAATTGTTAGATAATATCACTATCCAACTACAACCCCAAGGATATTACAATTTTTTAATGGAAAGCACTACTTCACAGTAGCATAACTCTGAAATTGTTTATGACACATACTCCTCTGAAAATATTTAGCCAGATTATGCAAGTTTAATGCAGAATTCAATAGGACCACTGAAATAGACTTCCCTTTTGATTATCCTCTGCTGCAGGTAAATCACAAATTTTAGAGATACATTAAATGTCTTGGCTAATAATATCTGTATTGCTACATTTATGGAAGAAAAACAAATGTCAACGCTGAAGGCTGTTCCTGTGTTAGATCTTAAAATATGAAGGTTAACAAACACAAACTTCAATTAATGGCACCTGAAATATAATATATGGTATTCATC
>CABFPE010002214.1:3044-16128 GCA_900660155.1 Hofstenia miamia
TATTCTAATGTAAAATTCAACAAACTACTACAAAGTAATACTTAAAACAATACGGATAATTTACATAATTATAATTTGTTTCTATTACAACAATATTTTATTATCCTGCGTTGTTTACAAGATTTTCGCCCGGCGGTATAAACTTGAAAAACCGCCCGGCTAAAATTGAAGGTGCCGATAGGGCGAATAGATCTTAATTTAGGTCATCGTTTTAAAGATACCGAGAGAACGTTTTGCTATATTGAAATACGAAGACAGGATAAATATGCACCCTTCATTCATTAGCAAAATGAATTCAAATGTTTCTATTGAGACATTTTAATAATTGATAACCAAAGATTTTTTTAAACAGAAAAACTAATAATTTTTCCAAGTGTTGGAAGTGTACCAAATGCAATGGTAAAGCCATTACCGATTTGAACAACAACATAATGCAGAGACCTGATAAAAATGACCATCCACATTCATGTGAAGAGCGTGATATTGCTAAGGCAAAAATTGTGAGGAATGCAATGACAGAGTCCATGCATGATAATCCATCGCAAAAGGCGTCTACCATTTACTGCAATACGATGCAAATGGTTTGTTTTGGCAGAAACATTTGAATTCATTTTGCTGAATGAAGGGTGCATATTTATCCTGTCTTCGTATTTCAATATAGCAAAACGTTCTCTCGGTATCTTTAAAACGATGACCTAGAGATTTGCTGCCCAGGTCCGTATGACGTCATTAAAATATTATGACGTAATAAAAACCGAAAATACAATTCTCGGAAACACAACGTTTTTGATATAGTAAACTGCTTAATGTACTTATTCAAGTAATTTTTTAGTTATTTAGGTGAAATTGAGTATTTCTGAGCACAGTTTTTATGCTGCAGTGAAGTTACAGGTTTCTTTGTAAAATAGCATTACTCAAATTAACATTGGAATTAATTTTGCACATTAAATGGTGTATTTCTTTTTTAAACAATGTAGCAGATATAAATACTTTTTTATTATTAACATTTATAGAATAATAGAACATTTTTTAGTAAATACTGTCACAAACATTTAGTTTAAGTAAGCTCATTCCCCCATTGAGTGTGTAATGATATCACATAAAGCTAAAGGCAGTTGAAGGGATTTAAATTCCCTGATTTTTTAAATTTGAATGTAGATGGATTTTATTGCAGTATACATATATTGAACAGTGGTGCAATGATAGCACACTCATTATTAATGAGAGATTGCGGGTTAGAGTCCAGCCTGTTCAATGGTGCAATTGCTCAAGTTTTTTCAACATTTATTATGTAGAATTGTCATTTATATTTCATTTCGAAATATTGGAAACTGAATATGTAATTTGACAAATATGATATAATAAATATTAATATAATGCAGAATCTTAGTTGAAATAAAAATAGCAAAGGAAAAAGAAAAGATTTACTCAAGAAACTACCAGTATGTGAAGGAAGAACAGACAGTAGCATCAATGAAATTGATGTTCACAGAAGTGTTCACAGAGACAGAATTGGAAGAGATGCTGAAACCATATAATCAACTAGCAGTGGACATGGAATGCATCACATTGAAATTAGAACTAAATGACAGCATCCAAATGAAAATGAGCAGAAGAGGACTAACACAGATATTCTGGGAGACACTAAAGGAAAGCAAAATGAACTATCCAGCCACAATCAGACTGGCAACAGCACCAACAATGTCACAAGATTACAGAGAAATTGAGCAACAGATAAGAACAAAAATCCTCATATGCCCCCTGCCAAAAACAGTGTTGATCCCAATGGTGCTCCCATGATGGAGGATACCAAAAAATGTAAAGATTGCCAAAATGTTCCTACACAAATATAAGACTTATGTGAACATGAAAGAAGACGTGAAAACAATAGTTGAACAAGATGATTACAAAAAGACAAAAGAGATATTATTAAACAATAAAAATAAGGAAAGAGTAAATTTTAAAGGAGTGATAACTCCTTACCAACTATACATGCAAGGAAAACCAATTCACAAACAGCAAAAGGAACTGAGAGAGGAAATTGACAAATGCACAACTAAGGCGATCATGCTATTTTTGGGAGTAAACAATGTAGTGTGGTTGGATTTATAGGATAAAGAAAACTGCTTCTATGATGTCACAAAAAGGGTGGAGATAGTAATGATGATGAATAAAAACAATCCAACAACAATAACTGAAGAAGAAGTAAGAGAGAACATAAGCTTCTTTTACAAAGATGTGGCAAACACAAGGAGCCTCAGGAAAGTGTTTATGTTCTTTTATCCAAACACAACAGTATGAGAAGAAATGGCGCACATGAGTAGAGCAGATGCACAGATGACACTAATGATAGCAATAAAAGGAATCCACCTATACAAAAAATTCTACAAAATCTTTGCAGAAAAAGTGAATGAACTGAGAGAGATAACACCAATATCAGAAAATATCAACAAAGCAAGATTCCTCCAATATCATAGCATGATAACAACAGAGAGAGAGGCAGTACTAAAAATGACTAAGCAACTGGAATTCACAACAACAAGCTGGAGTGATCCCCAAGCAGAAATATTAATCAAAAAAGCAGATGAGTTAGTCCATGGAAATAATGCAAGCTGAGGAGGGCATGTAGCATAATCCAAAGAAAATGCTGCTAATAAAGAAAGAAAAACAAATGATTAGTCAAAACTAAGATCGAATTATGATTATTTAGAAAAACAATTTAAGTTCAATTATTAGAATTATCTTTGTAAAATGCAACCAAGTAATAATATAGCAAATTAGTGCTTGTTGTCAAATTTGACAAAACAAAGGGGGCGAATTTGCTTCCATTATTTTCAGCCATTTTGGCAGACGAATTAAATTTGAATTTCAAACAACAGGTACTTTTTCAAAGTTGACTATAAATAGAGCATAAATCAATTTGGAAATTGTTGAAGTAAATTCTTTGAAAATCTTCCTCTTAGATTTAATATTGGTTTGATTATTTATACACAATGTCAAGCAAAACAGTAAATGCAGTAGTAGTGGTTTGGAAACATATTGGGAGCAACTCAAGGGTCCTTGATCCAAACCATGAACCTGCATTTATGTTATGTGTATGAATAGCAGTTTTTCCCCATTTAGCTGGCTATCAATTTGATCATCTGCATGTAATCAATAATCAACATTGGTAAGAAAGGGCTGGATAGCCTAACATAGGATTCTACAATATTATTGCTAATTAGTCAAAACATTTCAAATGTTTAATGAGAATGCATGTTGAACAATTCATATATATATATATTACTTTTGCAAATATAGTAGAATCAGGGGCTGGAACTAGAGCAGCACTGAGGAACTTAATGTTATGGCAGAAGGTTGCAAGAGTGACCATTTTGTATTGGCCCTGATTCTAGTGACCAATAAACAAAAAAAGTCATTGGTAATTCTTCCAAGTAACTAGTAACTGTTTAAAAAGAAAACATCCAGGTAACCAATTCATATGGCTTCAAGCCAGAGCAATATTCAAAAAGAGAGGTTGATAAACTTGCTTGAAAGGTGCTACCCTATTTGTCTCATGTATTATTGTTAAGCTCAATAAACCATCTCAGTTGTTTTCTTATCTCTCAGCTCATATAATAATAGCATGTAATTACCATACATTCATGCTAGCCAACAGCATATTATCATCACAGTGTAATCAGTGTAGCATCACAGGCTGGAATTATAATTACACTAACTAACTAATTGACTCTGCAGAAGGTTGAAAGAGCCCTGATTCCAGTAAATAGAATTCTTAAATCAAACATTGGTAATTCATCCAAGTAACTAATACATTTTAGGTAAAATCCAAGATGATCAATTTGTATGGCTTCCAGCCAAAGTGCTATCAAAAAGATAAGTGCTTAACCTTAATGAACAGTGAAACCTTAGATGTCTCAAAATTTATTATCTATCTCAAAAAGTAATAAACATCTCATTTTCATTGTTCTCTCTCAGCTCACTAAATAATAGCATGTAGTTACCATGCATTCATGCTAACCAATAGTAAAATATCATCACAGTGTATTCATTTATAGGTGCATGTATGTGTTGCAGATAGAATGAGAGATTTATTATTTCCTTATACATATCCTTATCCTTAACCTAAGTGGTGAAAATTTGGGCTAGATAATCTGAAAGATCTCTAGCTGCTATGTGCTATGTGCTTTCTTAAAACTAAACTAGAAATAACTCATTACGTCATACTGACGTCATTACAATTAAAATGGAAAATAATAATTTCGAAAAAGTCCCCAAGTGACTCTGCACCCCTTGCTCTAATTAATTCTGTGGTAATAGGTGAAGAGTTGGACCTGATACTATTTTCTGGGTGGCAGTTATCATTTTGATTACTAACACTCCTTCCCATTCTTTCACTTCAGCATACTGTGGTTCACGTGAAATTTGCATGAGTACTTCTCTTTGAGTGACCACTTCATCTCTTAGTCTGAAAAATTGTAATGCATGCATATGGGTACTAATTGACAATTTCTTCTCAAATAATTCAATCAATGAGTAAAAGTATCATGGAAACTTTCATACAGATGGAATCCTTTAAGTGCAACCATCAAAGTCATCATTGCATCCATGTCAGACATATGAGCATCTTCAGCTTTGATTGTTGTTTCTGGATAAAAGTGTATAAACATATCTCTTAAGAATCCCATCCTGGTCATATGATCTACAAAAAGGGAACAGAATTCTTGGACTTGACTTAATGTCATTTCATCAGGGTCAGAAACATCAGCATGGATCATTGTGATAATCTCTATATGTTTAGTGACATTGTAATATCTCATTATGTTCTCAATGTTAGTTATCCACATTAAATCTCCTTCCACTTGGAACAAGATTAAGACTCAAGGGTCTGCACTGATTATCTTATTGTGGATTTTCAGTAATTGCCCATGTATAGCAGTTCCTTTGTTAAATATGTCACAAATAGTTAACTTCCCATATATAAAAAGTCATTCCTTATTATTGCCTGCAAGTAATTTGTCAAGCACTGCCTTGTACACATTGGTTTTACTCAACCTATTTGCTTCTGAGCCATTACTGACAAAATTCAACTTATTGGGTAAATATGCTGCAACTTTCTTCTTGTTTTTCTTCACTCACCAATTAAGTTGAACCAAGGGGGTCTCTATACAAGGAGGAGGGACACATAGTATGTTCTCCTTCCAAATTTTCTGTTCCAAATCAATAAATCACGACTCTGTGGTTAGACTAGCAGTTCTGATTGTAACTGCCTCTTTCAGGGTATCCCAGAACCTATTTCACAATCTGTGTGAACACAACTCTTCAATTTGTCTAGTTGAGATATTTACATGTGCAATAGTACACTCCACATCCAGAGCTACTTGTTACCCTGGGGACTGTAGAATGACTAACTCTTCTTTTGTGAACATTTCTGTTAGACACCATTTCATCATAGCAAGTACATCTTCTTCTTGATTTTCAACTAACACCCTGATTGAACAGTGAGGTCCTCAACAAAGTCTGCAGCATTGTGTTCTATCATCAAAATTCTTTCATTTTCTGTTATCAACCACTGAGGAGTTGGCTTAGGCAGTGTTACCAGTCCCCTGAACTTCTCCAAATTAACACTTTCAATTAGTTCTCTAATTTCCAGTGAAGGCTGCACAGCTGAATTAGCCAGAAATTCTTCTTCTTTATAAAATTGCTTGGGTGTTCTCATTATTTGCTTGAAAATAGTGATTGGAACAATTCTTCCCTCCTTCTTAACTTGTCTTGCTGATTCTGCAAACTCTCCATATCCACATTCAGGGTAAGAGATTCAATGCAGGTTAAAGAAAATCTTGTTTCTATCCAAAACTCCACTGGCTTGTAATAGTTCCAAAAATTGCTGTGTTGATCCTGATTGTTGCTCAATTAATCTTTTGGTGCTTAATGGAGCATTGTCTGAATGGAGGATTGTGAATTTAGTCTCAGCTATTGTGCCCCACATGTATTTCTTCATCATATCTGAAAAATTATTTATGTCCAACAGACAAATCCCTAATTGGTTACTTATCAGAATAATTGATATTTTCCCAGTTGTACTGGTCACCCCCACCAGTTGGGAATAATATTTTTCAAATTTATCAATTGCTTTTTTCATCTTCCCAGGTGATGATGGAAGAGTACATTTGTAAGCATCCAATTCTTAACTTTCCATGATAGAGTGCATATAGCTATTTCATGGGATGCTGTCTTAGCAATAGTGTTTCTTGTGTCTTGTTTCATGGGAAGGGTTAATTGTGAATCTCTTGTTAAGTATATTGCAATAATCCAAATTGCGCCCCTCATGTAAATATCAGGCACATTTTTCTCTGAGAATAACTGCTGTTTGAAGTTTTTCCTATCTTGAGTATCATATGAAAACTTTATTTCTCATAACAATCTTTCTACTGAGCAATGGTATTGTGATGCCAGGCTTTTGATATTAAGTTTGGGCCAATTGGACTCAGGGTTTTTATCAGCTTTTATTTCTGTCAAAATTTCCTGGACATCATTCAAGGTTTTGGTACTTTGAGAAAAGGCGAAGCTTACTCTCATATCAGTGATAGTATAAAAAGATGGTGTATGCACATCTGTGACCTCTAAAGTTTGTGATTGAAGAATATTGTCAATTATCAATTTCTGATCTACTGCTATTCTGTAGGATGGTATTTTCTGACATAACATTAAGTCAGTGAATAATAACTTAGTTACTGAAATGATATTTGTATGGTACATTAAAATCAGATGGTAGCCTGATCAAAATACCTCCAAGTGAAGGTATTGTAAAAGCACTTGTAAAGATGAAGGCCCTTGAGGGCAATAAGGAGCATCATCAAGGCATTGGTGTCTAAGGTATGCGCATCATCCACACTAATCTTGATATCAGGGTAAAAGTGAAGGAAGACTTCCCTGAGAGATCCCATATGGGTAGTGTGGTCAACAAAGAGTGAACAATATTCGTTTTCCTTGTTGCAGCATCATTTCTTTGGGGTCTGTTATGCTGGCATGTAGCATGGTAATGATCTTGATAAGCTTAGTTACATTGTAATATCAGGTTATAGTCTCAGCTTTATTAGCCCACATCAAGTCACCTCTGGCTTGAAATAGAATGACAACATGAGGGTTGAGCAAATTGATGGTTCAGTGGATTTTCTCTAGTTGAGTAGAGATGGGCTGGCCCTTCTGAAAAATATCTTTGATGGTTAGTTTTCCATTGATGTATACATGTTCAGGGTTACCACCTTCTAGCAATGCGTCATGCGTATCCTTATACTCCTTAGTTTGCATAGATCTGTTAACTCTGGACTTGGTTGAGATGTAATTAATGTGATCTGTGAGATGGGAAGAGACTTTCTTCTTTCCCTGGCACACTCTCCATGATGGCAGAATCAGTGGTGTTATCAAACAAGGTGGTGGGATACAGAGAAGGTTGTTTTTCTCGACGTTATTTTCCAACTGGGCAATACTGGACTTGTTCCAAAGGGAGGCTGTACTGATTGTAACAGGGTAATTTATCTTGGCATCCTTGATGGAATCCCAAAAATCTCTGTGGAGTCAATGGCTCTGTAGATTTTCAATTTGAGTGGTAGAAAGGCAAAGGCAAGTGGTGGTCCATTCTACATCCAGGGCAAGTGGTTGCCCAGGTGATAGTAGAAGTACTAGCTCTTCTTTGGTTAGCATCTTGGTGAGGCACCACTTCATGAGGCCTAAGATGTCATTGTCACTGTTGGGCTTGACAATGTGATCAACTATCACTGGTTTTTCTGGAAATTCTTCTGGGCAGTGCTCAATTGTTAAGATCTGTTTGTTATTGGTAAGAGACCAGGCAGGCGTGAGCTTGGGTGAGACTGTGACCCCTGAGAACTTTTCTAGGCTAACAGCTTCAATGAGGGCTTTTGTTGCCCTTGATACCTTGATAGCTGAGGAGGGTAACAGCTCTTCCTCACAGTAAAATTGTTCAGGCGTTTTCATGGTCTGCCCTAAAACAGTGATTGGGATGACTTTGTCATCCTTGGTAGCTTGTCAATGGGTTTGTGTAAGCTTGCTGTACCTACACTCAGGATAATTGAGCTGCTCCAGGTTGAATAAGATTTCTGTGTAGTTCAGGACTTTGTAGTGACTGACCAATTCAACAAACTGTTTGGTGGAGCCATATTCACAGCACATGAGTTGACTCATACACAGAGGTGCATACTTGGAGTTAAGAGAAGGAAACTTGGTCTTGGCAGTGGCTCCCCACATGTACTTTTTGAGGGTATCTGAGAAGATATTTAAGTTGGAAAATGCTAATTGGTTGAAAATCATCTGAGGTGGGAGGCAACCAAGGGGTCTGATGAGATGAGCATAGAATTTCTTAAAACATTCCATTGCTTTCTTATTCTTCCCATGTGAGGCTGGCAGTGAGCAAGAGTGGAGCAACCAATTCTTAACTTTCCAGGCAGCAGGACTGATGGTGAGTTCATGAGGACACTGTTTCACAAGTTTCTCTCTTGTGGGTTTATCCATAGGTAGCTGAAGATGAGGATCAACTGTGAGAAAAGTGGTGAGGACCCACATGGCTCTACTGGACTGGATCTCCAGACCAAATTTTTCTGAGAACATCTTTTCCAAGAAGTTCTGACAATCTTGTGTGTCATGGGACAGACATAGCTCAGTGAGTGTTCTCTTGACTGATCAGTGGTATTGTGACATGGGGCTCTGAATGTTGATGGTAGGTCATTGTGTCTCTGGGCTGTGATCAGCTTTCAGATTTGTCCATACCTCATCAATTTCTTGCAGGGTAGTGGCACTTTGTGAGAATGCAAAACTGACATGAAGATCAGAGATATCAGAGCAGAGGCCAGGCAAGCTGATGTTGATCAACTCAAGTGATTGGGCCTGGATGCACATATTGATTATCAGACGAGTATCAACTGCAAGATGGTGTGCTGGAATTTTCTTGCATAAGAGCAGGTCCATGTAGATGATTTTGGTAGCTGAAATTATGTGGGTGTTATACATACTTGTAGGCTGGTAGGAAGGAGCTGCTGTACAGAACAGTGAAATTCTCCATGCAAAAGTGTAAACTTTCAACTTTGTCCAGGATGGTATCCTGGTACTCTTCTTTTAAGAACATTACTAAGCATATCTTCTCCACCTTGGTGAGTCAATAGGCTATTTCAATCTTTTCCATGATTTGGGGGTGGTTCACCTCATTGACACAAAAAAGTAGATGACTAGTAGATTGTCAAAATCAATGTTAACACATTCAAACTTCTTTATCTTTTCTTTACTGTTTAGAAACTGACACAGGTGAGACAAGTTGAAGTCCTCATTGAACATAGTGTGAACAGTACTTTGCCAGTAAGGTTGTGCCATGCAAGCTAACATTTTAGAATCATAGCAGATAATCACATTGATCTGTGGCCTATGTTCAGCATCTATGATAAAGGGGATCAATTTGACTGAACAGNAAAATGCTCAAGTCGTAAATCATTAGAAGAAATTGCTGACATTTCTCATCACTAGCTGGCGTTAAACACTTATTGTAAACGACGTGTTATTGATGGCGAAGATTAGAAATCATGTGTTACTTTGGCACTTTTAGTTATTAATGATGTATAGTTTAATAATGATATGGCTTCCTATTAGACNAGAATCATAGCAGATAATCACATTGATCTGTGGCCTATGTTCAGCATCTATGATAAAGGGGATCAATTTGACTGAACAGGTTAGATCCTTTGTGTTAAACATCCATCACAACCTATTCTTCATTTCTTCTGATATATTATCTCTGACTAAAGGGACTGCTTTCTGAGTAGCAATAAAATACAGATGTAGGATTTCATCTCCAACCTTAGACATTTTAGCTTTACATTCCTAGGCTTTGTGAGACCTAACACTAGCAGAGTCATGGGAGGAAGGACCAGGACTAGGAGGGAGTTTTGCGTCAACATGGGGTGAGGTTATTTTAGACAGTTGGGCAAAAGGCACTCTATGCTCCTCAGATTCATGCACAGAGAGTTGTCTCCAAGCATAGTTGTGGGAAGTCCACTCCTGAGGAGAGAGTTGTCTCCCCCTGTAGTTGTGGCTGCTACAGGTGCCTTCTGCTGGGCACTCTCATTTTTGGGAAGTGCCTTCATCTGATTGTCTCAGCATCATTGATCACTTCCATTAATCTTGCAGATTGATTCATATTCATACTTGGCATCTTGTTGGAGGTTGGTTCTCAGTTCATTTCATAGTTGCTAAACAAAGATATAAGATTAAGGTCGAATTCCTGGGTATTTAAATGGTCTAAATATCTCTGATCTCTAGCTTTTCATTTAGGCAAAATGCAAGTAGCTATAGTGTTGCTACTACTACCAAGGTTACTATCATACTCAACCTGTGTAAGGTCATCTTCCTCACATTCAGTGAGGTTATTGTAATACTCTATTTCATTTACACCGTCATTGATGAGAGAAAACTCATTATTATTATTGATGACTGCATTTTGTATATCTTTAATTGTTCATTTAAGTCACTGAAAATGGGCAACTTTACCATTATCTAATAAGTACTGGTGGTGATCTAACACCTTGACTATTTTCAAAGGTCCTTCCCAATTAGTGGCAAGTTTTCATACTTGGTTTGCATCAGTAACCTGATGAGGAAAATAAGCAAATACAGAATCTCCAATTTTATGAGGTTTGCCTTACAGCTTTTTATCAAAATTTCTTTTCTGGCAAATAACAGACTGATTGGTATTCCAGCAGATAGAGCCTTTTCAAAATCTTCTTTTATTGACCAAGTTAATAACCCCTCGGAAAACTAAGTGGTTCTTAGTGTGTGAAATTTCCTCTTAATTCTGTATAATGATTTAAATATAACATGTTATTCTACAGAATTTAGTTTATTTTTATGTGATTTTAGAGGAGATACTGCTTATTTGTAACCATACTATTATATCATTTACGTTTTGCTCTAAGTTAAATTTTATAAATGGGTTTTTGTTCGAAATTTATCCTAAAATGAAATTTTTAGAGTTTTTCTACTATCAAAGCATTGGATTACGATGACGCAATTTCTGAAATAAATTTTATAGAATCTTTGCTGTTCTATCTTGTGAATGTTTAATGTTTTTCAAGGATTGGAATTATGATGAACTTTAGTTAAAAAGACGAATACTGTTATGAAACATGGTGCAACACTGTAAACCAAGGTAATTTCAGTTAATGAATAAAATATTTGTGCCTTTCAATGGACGTGTGATCAGTTGGAAAATGCGAAAACGTTGCATTGCGCAGAAACCCGGGCTATATTTCGAAGGCATTTAGCGGGAATCGCACTTTTTTTCCAAAACACCTATTTTTGGCAATTACTGCTGCAGTATTGACTCGAATTTAAAAATATTTATTATGGAGGTAGGTAGTATATAGAGACACTGCCCTGCANTCAATGTCCATATGGACCACTTTGTTGGTTCTTTCAGTGACCTGACTATGGAGCTCAGCTATCTGCTCTGGAAAGTGTCTGGCTCTTTGAAGCAGGCATGCTTCACACTTATAAATCACATCTTGTACCATAGCTCTAATACTGATGGTAAAGTAATGAGCGTTAAATGTTCTTTCCATCTAGATAATCCCAAGATGGCCACGTTCATGGATCTTCTGGACCAGATCTCACTTGAAATACTCTGGGATTGCCAGATGGTTGTTCTGACTATGTGCATAGAGGAGTCCAGCTTTGGTAAGCTTCCAATGATAATGTTGAAAGTATCACTTGGCAAAGTCACTGATAGCATGGTCAGGGTGCTTGATCTTAAAAACGATTTCTGACAAGACTTTGTCATGTAATTGATGGGCAGCAATTTCTTTTTCTGAAATCTCCTTCTTCACCATAATGGGGAGGATTGCTTTCCCATTTCAATCTGCATTGATATCAGGGAGGAGCTCATACTTGCANCCTACAAAATATTAGCTTTTTGTGGTCAATCAATTTTTTCTCTCGTAGTATTCAGTAATATGTATATAAGTTATGGACTTGCCAAGTTTCACTGTTTGGTGATAAATAGAATTGATTTTATAAGTATTAAATGTGAAAAATAGACGGACTAGAAAGATAGGGTTAAATATTTACATCTCTTAAGCATGTTTTAGTAAAGTAGGCCGGGAAGCAAATTTATCTGCTACTTCGTAGCGTATTGTTTGTCGATTACTTTTGTGGTTATATAGTATGTAACGCCCTTGAATTTTCAATTTATATTTGAAAAGCGCAAATTTTAAGTTACCGAAGCATTCATGGATAATTTTTCCTCATAATTGGTCAAATAACTAACTTGGTTTCAATTATTTAAAATGATTGGGAAGATTCTATTTTTTAAAGTGATAACTATACTATTATGAAAACAAACTCTAATAATGTTATTATAGCATTTTGATGTCCAGGAGGATCAAAACATTGATGATACCATAGACGAGGTAAGATTTTTAATTTTGAAACCCTACGTAAATATAAGTTATCTTTCTTATTTAAGTAAAGCTGCTCCTATTAATTGGAATACAAAGATATATTAAATTCAATAAAAATGTAATTATTATTCTCCAGAATTATACGTTTATTTTCAATTCTTAATATAATTGTATATTTTATTGTGTATGTAAATATTTCATGAGTTGATTACCTCAATTAAACGATTTTCGTTTTAGTCTTCAACGATACCAAATCCAGTTGTTAGTAGACGTTTAAAAGTACTTTGCATTGACAAACCGTTTTAGAATCTGGATGATACAGAATTACCTGAAGGAGAAATTCGTTCAAATGCTGCGCTGGTAAGATTTGCATTTTATTCAGGGATAGGAAAAATAGAATTGGAGTGCATCCAATCAATTAGTAGACTATCCAATTAATTGCAATGGGCAGCCTCGCCAATCAATTAATTGCAATTAATTGGTTTCATTCTAAGTGATTATGTAAAATGAAGTATATTATAATTCACTGAACAAACGTTTTTTAAACAAACACATGAACTCTTTTTAAAAACAAAAATTTTACACAATTTTAATTCAACAAAAACACGACATGACTAAATAAAAAT
>CABFPE010002215.1:0-16126 GCA_900660155.1 Hofstenia miamia
AAGAAAAGTAGTTCAGGTTTTATTGCAATTGCAGTTTCTGGTGGTACCTTAACTTTTGTTTTAATTCTTATTGCAGTTGTAATTCTTGGAGGATTTCTTTTTCTTGGACGTAAATATATTTTTTAACGTAAATATATTTTTTTACTATTCCTTTATTATTTGCTTAGGACATCCATTTTCTAAAGTTGATAAGGAAACTTTGGTTGGCAAAGATGAAAATCCATATGGAACAGGTACAGGAAATCTTTATTTTCACACCTTTAAAATTTCTAATGAATTTACTTCCAAAAAAGTAATGTTGGATTTTACAGAATTAAAAAATGGTATTCTTTTTATTGATAATAGCAGTGCTTGAAATTTCCAAGCTTAGATAGAAAAAGCAGTTTGGTTTTTTTTAAAGTTTTGAGTTTTTGCGGTATCATAATTTAGAAATTCTGAAATTATATTTTAAAGTATTTCATCGATTTTAAACTGTGGAATTGCAGGTAGATAAATATTATAGTTTAGATTCAAGAGTTTCTCACCGGACAAAAATATTTGAAGGTAAATTTTTTCCTCCATTCAAACATTCATATATATATATATATATATACAAAGTGAAATATTTTAAGCACTAAGCTGTGTTACTTGTATTATGCAAAAATAAAATGCAACTGGTGCCTGTCATAATATGCCATATTAGAAATCTAGTACTTTTGAGCCAACTAGTAAAGATAACATTTGATCCTGGTTAGCCTAGAACTAGGACACATGTCCATTATGTAAGTATGTTGCCTAGCGAAGGAAGTAATTTTCATTAATGAAGTCTAGCTAGATGCCAATATTGTTATAAAAAATTATATTCGCAATGTGGTTGGACATCTTCTCAACTAAATATATAATAATTTTTTATCAAATCCCTGGAAATATTTCTGATATATTCAGCCTTTGCTACAATATGTATTTGCGAATGATGAGCAATATATTAAGACAACTTTGAGTGTATATTATTCCTTATAATATTGTTTGCATTTTTTAATAAAATGTTAGAAATTTTTAGCAAATTTTCTGAGTATGGATTTGTTGGAAAAATTATTTTCAACATTTTAGCAAATAATCAAAAATTCACAATTGAAAATTTGTTTTGAGTTTTTTACCAAAATTATGGATGGTTGACAAATTTTTGGATTATAAACTATTCTGCAGATGCTAATATAACGCTGATAAGATTCTTAAAAGTGCAGATTGATTGGAGAATGCTCATCAATTTTAAACTTTACTCTAAACTTCTTAAGAAAATCAAAGTATCTCATTGAAATAATTTTGGCCATATATGCGTATCACACAATTCTTTACTGGAATCACTCAAATTATTCATTATATAAAAAAATAAATAAATCATTAAAAAATAAGTGAAAAAAAAATAATCAAATAAAAAAATAAATATATATGGTGGTAAATTTATGCGTTAATTAAACCTAGGCTAAATCTAGCGTAGGCGAATGTATTGCATGCTTGACAAACCTATTAACACATTTATGGAAATGTAGTACTAAATTCAATTAAAAATACATATTCTTGAATAGCAGTACGGCACTTACATTTAAAGCTAAAGTTAAATACTGATTAAGAGGAAACTAGTAAGGTATATAAAGTATTGTAATTATAGAATGATGGTGCTTAAATTTCATGCTAAATTTTTTGAAGAAAATTTACTAGTTATTTCAAATGCACTTTAAAATTTCATCATTTTTTAACACCTTCCTTTTTACAAAAATTGTAAATTTTTAACAAATTATTCAAAAACACATTGCAAATAACCCTAACGATTCCAGTGGGGAACACAAACTCGTTAATTTCAGCAAGCAATTGAAGTCATCATGATAGTTTGTTTTGACATTACTGTGAATGCGGTTTTTAAAAAAACAGTAAGAAAGTTTAATACTAGCAGCCTAATCAGATGGATAAGCAAGTTTTCCACAATTAAGAAGTGATAGCAACTCACAGTTTAAAGTTACAAAGTCACTTTGATTTTTAAATTCTGGGAATTTCTTTGCCACACATCCAGCGCCATTCTCGTATTAATTGATAAATCATTAGGATTCAACGATTCCATAACTTCATGCTCCCTTCTAGTAATCAGAGCAAAACAATTTGTACAAATATGATTGTCATTGCTAACTATTCACTGAGATCTAAATTATTTTGAATAGCCAATTTTTCAATATCAAGGCGATAAATTTCCATTATTTGTTGGACAGAAACATAATAATTGCAGCCTGCAGAACGACGATAATGACCAAATTTTTCTTCAATGGCATCCAATTTTCATGATGATGGGAATTTGCTTGAGCTAATGTTGCGCCAAGTGGCACATTTTCTGAAATCTTCAAAATCATCATCATGTGGACCTGGTGGTATGCCTGGATGATTATATAGTGAGTACTATTACTATCTTGCCGAGCCTGTCATACATATCTGGAACCTAAGTTTATCTAAAGGTATATTCCCTAAATGTGGAAAGATCAAAACATCATTTTGATACCTAAGAATGATTGTCCTTCTGACCTGAGCGAACTAAGAGATTTTGCTGTAACTAATGGCATTTTTCGCAGATTTGAACAGGCGATATCTAAAATATTTATAAATCCTAAAATGGAAAATTGGTTGCGTCCTCCTCTGCAATTTGGTTACCGAACATGTCACAGCTCTGTGGATGCATTACTCTACAGTTACATGATTATCGTATTGAATTTGCTTGATAAAAACGTTACTTATGTTACACTCATAATATTTGAATTTAGAAAGACATTTAATCAGTTAATACACTCGAAGCTTTCTGATGATTTAAGACCTACTCCTCTTCCTTCAAAGCTGAAGATATGACTTATGAACTTTTTCCAAGATAGCAGACAAAGACTTATCTTTAGCAATGACCGTTCTAGCTGGGTATCAATAAATAGAGGCGGCAATGGTTTTGGTCCTTGATGCTATTCTTGTTAACAAAGTTCAAGCCATGAAGGTGCTTGACAAAGGCTGATCTTCTAAAGTGACACATAAAGCATCATTTTCCAAAGACGTCGGACGTCCACAATGAGGTTTGTCTTCAAGAGACATATCCCCTTGATTGAAGCGCTTGAAACATTCTCCGGTGGTTGACTTGTTCATTGATCGGATTCCTTCGATACTACAGATTTTATCTGTAGCCCCGCAAATGGAAAGGCCTGCATTCCAATAGTCTCACAAGAGAACTCGTACTGCGCAGTTTTCTTCAAACATTTGCCTAAAACTCAAAAGAAATGAAAATCCAACTTAAAATTATCATTTCCTAGTCAGATTCAAATTTTGATTTCGAATATTCAATTATTTGTTGCGCTGACCGGAAACATATGGGACAACCTAATAATTTTAATAACTCTGGAGGGAAACACAAACTCATTAATTTCAGCAAGCAATTGAAGACATTGTGATAGTTTGTTTCGACATTGCTGTGAATGAGCTTTTTCAAAAAACAGTAAGAAAGTTGAATAAAACTAGCAGCATAATCATATGGATAAACAAGTTCTCCACGATTAAGAAGTGATAGAAATTCACAGTAATAAGTTACAAAGTCACTTTGACTTTTAAATTCTGGAAACATTTTTGCCACACATCCAGGAATATATACAAGCACCATTTTCGTATCCATTAATAAATCATTGGCATTCAACGATTCCATAACTTCATGCTCCCTTCTAGTAGTCAGAGCAAAACTATTTGTATAAATATGATTATCATTGCTAACATATTCACTGAGATCTAAATTATTTTCAATAGCCAATTTTGGAATATCAATGCGATAAGTTTCTATTATTTGTTTGACAGAAACATAATAATTTTTCTCCAATGTCATCTGATTGAAATTGTCCCAATATAATATATTCAAATTTTACCTCGTCAATAGATGTTGATGAGAGAAATCGAGTTAAATGACTGTTGTTAAATCTCATATTGATTTGAAACCAAGGTCTAAGCAGTGGCAGTGACAGATGCTCTAATAGGAAATATGATAACCAAACAGACATATCTTCGTTTGTTGGTAATATTGAAAAGGATAACTACGCATTTGCTAGTCAATCCAATGACGCCGATTATATAGAACCTGTGCTCAATTTTCATGATGATGGAATTCACTTGAGCTAATGTTACACCAACTGGCACATTTTCTGAAATCTTCAAAATCATCATCAGGTGGACCTTGTGGTATGCCTGGATGAGTATATAGTGAGTACTATTACTATCTTGTCGAGCCTGTCATACATATCTGGAACCTAAGTTTATCTAAAGGTATATCCCCTAAATGCTGGAAAGATCAAAACATCATTTTGATACCTAAGAATGATTGTCCTTCTGCCCTCAGCGAACTAAGAGATTTTGCTGTAACTAATTGTTTTTTCAAAATCGTTAGCAAACTTTTTATTGCTTAATATTAAAATAAATGAAAGTCTGAAATAAAATGGACAATAAATGGAATTCGTGATAATGATAATTTTAATATTAGAAGATTGGGTTTTTGTACAAAATTCAAGTTCTCCTATAACCAAAGCGATACCAATTTATCAGGCCATGCCATCCTTGCCTAAAAAGACATTTAATCAGTTAATACACTCGAAGCTTTCTGATGATTTAAGACCTACTCCTCTTCCTTCAAAGCTGAAGATATGACTTATGAACTTTTTCCAAGATAGCAGACAAAGACTTATCTTTAGCAATGACCGTTCTAGCTGGGTATCAATAAATAGAGGCGGCAATGGTTTTGGTCCTTGATGCTATTCTTGTTAACAAAGTTCAAGCCATGAAGGTGCTTGACAAAGGCTGATCTTCTAAAGTGACACATAAAGCATCATTTTCCAAAGACGTCGGACGTCCACAATGAGGTTTGTCTTCAAGAGACATATCCCCTTGATTGAAGCGCTTGAAACATTCTCCGGTGGTTGACTTGTTCATTGATCGGATTCCTTCGATACTACAGATTTTATCTGTAGCCCCGCAAATGGAAAGGCCTGCATTCCAATAGTCTCACAAGAGAACTCGTACTGCGCAGTTTTCTTCAAACATTTGCCTAAAACTCAAAAGAAATGAAAATCCAACTTAAAATTATCATTTCCTAGTCAGATTCAAATTTTGATTTCGAATATTCAATTATTTGTTGCGCTGACCGGAAACATATGGGACAACCTAATAATTTTAATAACTCTGGAGGGAAACACAAACTCATTAATTTCAGCAAGCAATTGAAGACATTGTGATAGTTTGTTTCGACATTGCTGTGAATGAGCTTTTTCAAAAAACAGTAAGAAAGTTGAATAAAACTAGCAGCATAATCATATGGATAAACAAGTTCTCCACGATTAAGAAGTGATAGAAATTCACAGTAATAAGTTACAAAGTCACTTTGACTTTTAAATTCTGGAAACATTTTTGCCACACATCCAGGAATATATACAAGCACCATTTTCGTATCCATTAATAAATCATTGGCATTCAACGATTCCATAAAATCAAGCTCCCTTCTAGTAATTAGAGCAAAACGCATTTGTATAAATATGATTATCATTGCTAACATATTCACTGAGATCTAAATTATTTTGAATAGCCAATTTTTCAATATCAAGGCGATAAATTTCCATTATTTGTTGGACAGAAACATAATAATTGCAGCCTGCAGAACGACGATAATGACCAAATTTTTCTTCAATGGCATCCGATTTTCATGATGATGGGAATTCGCTTGAGCTAATGTTGCGCCAAGTGGCACATTTTCTGAAATCTTCAAAATCATCATCATGTGGACCTGGTGGTATGCCTGGATGAGTATATAGTGAGTACTATTACTATCTTGCCGAGCCTGTCATACATATCTGGAACCTAAGTTTATCTAAAGGTATATTCCCTAAATGTGGAAAGATCAAAACATCATTTTGATACCTAAGAATGATTGTCCTTCTGACCTGAGCGAACTAAGAGATTTTGCTGTAACTAATGGCATTTTTCGCAGATTTGAACAGGCGATATCTAAAATATTTATAAATCCTAAAATGGAAAATTGGTTGCGTCCTCCTCTGCAATTTGGCTACCGAACATGTCACAGTTCTGTGGATGCATTACTCTACAGTTACATGATTATCGTATTGAATTTGCTTGATAAAAACGTTACTTATGTTACACTCATAATATTTGAATTTAGAAAGACATTTAATCAGTTAATACACTCGAAGCTTTCTGATGATTTAAGACCTACTCCTCTTCCTTCAAAGCTGAAGATATGACTTATGAACTTTTTCCAAGATATCAGACAAAGACTTATCTTTAGCAATGAGCGTTCTAGCTGGGTATCAATAAATAGAGGCGGCAATGGTTTTGGTCCTTGATGCTATTCAGGACTA
The DNA here is from genome assembly GCA_900660155.1 of Hofstenia miamia. Classification (NCBI taxonomy): domain Eukaryota; kingdom Metazoa; phylum Xenacoelomorpha; order Acoela; family Hofsteniidae; genus Hofstenia; species Hofstenia miamia. The sequence goes on from CABFPE010002215.1 coordinate 6,405, forward strand.
TAGGAGGCTTGTTTCATAGCAGGCTGGATGATATAAAGGTCGTTGTCGCTTATTTGTTTGACAATGCTCGTCAGGATCCTCCACTGGCTCAAATTGAGGTTGACAATGTTTAATTTTGGTTGGCTTCTGAAAGAATTCCTCTAAATGAAACAAAATTTCACTTACTCTTATTTTTCGAAAGGAAGAATTAAGGAGCATCATTCTGTGCTACAGATTTTATCTGTAGCCCCGCAAATGGAAAGGCCTGCATTCCAATAGTCTCACAAGAGAACTCGTACTGCGCAGTTTTCTTCAAACATTTGCCTAAAACTCAAAAGAAATGAAAATCCAACTTAAAATTATCATTTCCTAGTCAGATTCAAATTTTGATTTCGAATATTCAATTATTTGTTGCGCTGACCGGAAACATATGGGACAACCTAATAATTTTAATAACTCTGGAGGGAAACACAAACTCATTAATTTCAGCAAGCAATTGAAGACATTGTGATAGTTTGTTTCGACATTGCTGTGAATGAGCTTTTTCAAAAAACAGTAAGAAAGTTGAATAAAACTAGCAGCATAATCATATGGATAAACAAGTTCTCCACGATTAAGAAGTGATAGAAATTCACAGTAATAAGTTACAAAGTCACTTTGACTTTTAAATTCTGGAAACATTTTTGCCACACATCCAGGAATATATACAAGCACCATTTTCGTATCCATTAATAAATCATTGGCATTCAACGATTCCATAACTTCATGCTCCCTTCTAGTAGTCAGAGCAAAACTATTTGTATAAATATGATTATCATTGCTAACATATTCACTGAGATCTAAATTATTTTCAATAGCCAATTTTGGAATATCAATGCGATAAGTTTCTATTATTTGTTTGACAGAAACATAATAATTTTTCTCCAATGTCATCTGATTGAAATTGTCCCAATATAATATATTCAAATTTTACCTCGTCAATAGATGTTGATGAGAGAAATCGAGTTAAATGACTGTTGTTAAATCTCATATTGATTTGAAACCAAGGTCTAAGCAGTGGCAGTGACAGATGCTCTAATAGGAAATATGATAACCAAACAGACATATCTTCGTTTGTTGGTAATATTGAAAAGGATAACTACGCATTTGTTAGTCAATCCAATGACGCCGATTATATAGAACCTGTGCTCAATTTTCATGATGATGGAATTCACTTGAGCTAATGTTACACCAACTGGCACATTTTCTGAAATCTTCAAAATCATCATCAGGTGGACCTTGTGGTATGCCTGGTTGAGTATATAGAGAGTACTATTACTATCTTGCCGAGCCTGTCATACATATCTGGAACCTAAGTTTATCTAAAGGTATATTCCCTAAAAGGTGAATGGAAATAACTAAACGCCATTTGTTAGCATTACTGTAAAATCCTTCTCGTAAAAAATACAGTAAAAAATCTCAAAACTAAAAATAATTGTTTTTTCAAAATCGTTAGCAAACTTTTTATTGCTTAATATTAAAATAAATGAAAGTCTGAAATAAAATGGACAATAAATGGAATTCGTGATAATGATAATTTTAATATTAGAAGATTGGGTTTTTGTACAAAATTCAAGTTCTCCTATAACCAAAGCGATACCAATTTATCAGGCCATGCCATCCTTGCCTAAAAAGACATTTAATCAGTTAATACACTCGAAGCTTTCTGATGATTTAAGACCTACTCCTCTTCCTTCAAAGCTGAAGATATGACTTATGAACTTTTTCCAAGATAGCAGACAAAGACTCATCGTTAGCAATGAGCGTTCTAGCTGGGTATCAATAAACAGAGGCGGCAATGGTGTGGCACTTGTCAAGGATTCTTGTTTACAAAGTTCAAGCCGTGAAGGTGACAATGAATTGTTGATTTGCCAACTCCCATCACTGCCTCTAAATCTCGGGTGCTTGACAAAGGCTGATCTTCTCAAGTGACACACAAAGCATCATTTTCCAGAGTCGTCGGACGTCCCTTGATTGAAGCTTTTGAAACATTCTCCAGTGGTTGACTTGTTCATTGATCGGATTCCTTCGATACTACAGATTTTATCTGTAGTCTCGCAAATGGAAAGGCCTGCATTCCAATAGTCTCACAAGAGAACTCGTGCTGCGCAGTTTTCTTCAAACATTTGCCTAAAACTCAAAAGAAATGAAAATCCAACTTAAAATTATCATTTCCTAGTCAGATTCAAATTTTGATTTCGAATATTCAATTATTTGTTGCGCTGACCGGAAACATATGGGACAACCTAATAATTTTAATAACTCTGGAGGGAAACACAAACTCATTAATTTCAGCAAGCAATTGAAGACATTGTGATAGTTTGTTTCGACATTGCTGTGAATGAGCTTTTTCAAAAAACAGTAAGAAAGTTGAATAAAACTAGCAGCATAATCATATGGATAAACAAGTTCTCCACGATTAAGAAGTGATAGAAATTCACAGTAATAAGTTACAAAGTCACTTTGACTTTTAAATTCTGGAAACATTTTTGCCACACATCCAGGAATATATACAAGCACCATTTTCGTATCCATTAATAAATCATTGGCATTCAACGATTCCATAAAATCAAGCTCCCTTCTAGTAATTAGAGCAAAACGCATTTGTATAAATATGATTATCATTGCTAACATATTCACTGAGATCTAAATTATTTTCAATAGCCAATTTTGGAATATCAATGCGATAAGTTTCTATTATTTGTTTGACAGAAACATAATAATTTTTCTCCAATGTCATCTGATTGAAATTGTCCCAATATAATATATTCAAATTTTACCTCGTCAATAGATGTTGATGAGAGAAATCGAGTTAAATGACTGTTGTTAAATCTCATATTGATTTGAAACCAAGGTCTAAGCAGTGGCAGTGACAGATGCTCTAATAGGAAATATGATAACCAAACAGACATATCTTCGTTTGTTGGTAATATTGAAAAGGATAACTACGCATTTGCTAGTCAATCCAATGACGCCGATTATATAGAACCTGTGCTCAATTTTCATGATGATGGAATTCACTTGAGCTAATGTTACACCAACTGGCACATTTTCTGAAATCTTCAAAATCATCATCAGGTGGACCTGGTGGTATGCCTGGTTGAGTATATAGTGAGTACTATTACTATCTTGCGGAGCCTGTCATGCATATCTGGAACCTAAGTTTATCTAAAGGTATATTCCCTAAAAGGTGAACAGATCAAAACATCATTTTGATACCTAAGAATGATTGTCCTTCTGCCCTCAACAAACTAAAAGATTTTGCTGTAACTAATGGCATTTGTCGCAGATTTGAACAGGCGGTATCTAAAATATTTATAAATCCTAAAATGGAAAAGTGGTTGCGTCCTCCTCTGCAATTTGGTTATCGAACATGTCACAGTTCTGTGGATGCATTACTCTACAGTTACAAGATTATCGTATTGAATTTGCTTGATAAAAACGTTGCTTACGTCACACTCTTAATATTTGACTTTAGCAAGGCTTTTAACCACTCAATACACTCGAAGCTTTCTGATGATTTAAGACCTACTCCTCTTCCTTCAAAGCTGAAGATATGACTTATGAACTTTTTCCAAGATAGCAGACAAAGACTCATCGTTAGCAATGAGCGTTCTAGCTGGGTATCAATAAATAAAGGCGGCAATAAGGGTAATGGTCTTGGTCCTTGATGCTATTCAGGACTATAGGAGGCTTGTTTCGTAGCAGGCTGGATGATATAAAGGTCGTTGTCGCTTATTTGTTTGACAATGCTCATCAGGATCCTCCACTGGCTCAAATTGAGGTTGACAATGTTTAATTTTGATTGGCTTCAGAAAGTATTCCTATAAACGACACAAAATGCTGCGAATTAATTTTCACTTACCCTTATTTTTCTAAAGGCACAATTAAGGAGCGTGTTTCTGTGAATCCTAGGAGTACTACATTAAAAACAGTTGATGAAGCAAGAATTTGGGGTCTGACCATGCAGATGAATTCATATTTTCTAGGTTAAATTTAAGGTAGATAATTGAAGGGGGAACGAAGCCTCCCTGACCCCCGTGGCTACGTCCTTGATTTAAATTGGTGGTAGTTGAACAGAGTATTAAAGTTTTTTTAACTTTGTTTACGCTTTGATGAAAATTTGAATTGTAATGCTATATATTTGAAAGTATTATCACAATTATAAATCTTAGTTAAATTTCAATAAATAATGAGTGTTAAGGTAAATTTTTGTGGACACAGGCAATTAGAAATGTGATTTACATTAACGATCAAAATTAGAATCGTGTACGGACGAATTTCAATCGTTAGATCATCTAAAATTTATTTTAAAATGCTTATCTTTGGAATTAATTGAACTTTTGCCCCAGATATAAAACCCAGCAGTTCTTCATGAAAAGCTTTTGCTCTGGCAATATTCCCACTCAGTACTCAAGATAAAGGAATAAGCAGTTGTGTTTGATGAAATCCCATTGATTCAAAACCTCTTCAGCCGATCTACATGAAGCCAAAATGCCCAAACTTAGAGAGCAAAGAAAAGAAAACATTTTAACAGCTTTTTTAGAAATGATGTGTTGTGGGGAGTTGAGAACAGCTAGTAAGCCTAGTACCACTATGAAAAATCAATTTTTTTTCATTTACTTTAACTTAAAATTAGTCAGGTGACTTCTATCAATTTCATCACAGAAACAATTTTTTTAAAATACAATTATAAAAATTGTTATTCCCGTTTCTGCCGTTATGTTACATATTTTTTGTTACGCAAAATCTCTAATTATTGCTTATATATACAATTCTGGCCAAAGGTATTGAGCCACCATTCTTAACAAAGCATTTTTACAATAAGTTGAATTTCATTACCAGTTCCAACGTCTATATTGTGAATTCAAACTTCGCATCAATGTTTTTATCAGGGTAGCTTTCAATCGCATGAGCCTGTGAATTTTACAAAAAATCTATCCATAAATGCACATGGCATGCAAAATGTATCAAAACAATTGAGCTCAATGTAAACGATTTAGTATATTTACAAATATTGGTATAAATCCACTAAGAAGTTTTAGATATAGGTAATAAAGCTATAAATCTAGCAGATTTGATTGCAAAAAGAATTGGATTTCAATAATTTTACAAATTTATTATCAATTCACATTGACCTCGGATGCGTTTAAAGTAGCTTTAAGCTTGGGTTATAGGGCGCCAAATCAAACTTCGTTGTTTTAATTGAAGATGCAATACATCAGCTGCATTCGGTAATTATAGAAATACGACGCATTGAATCATTTCAAGTTAATCATTCAAATAGCTCCATTCTATGGTATATGAAGCCTTTTCTAGCACAAAAACAGTATTTTTTGTATGTTTTAAGCTTATAGATTTCACGCATGACGGTAAAGATCACATAGGCAATTCTTTTAAATGCAATTGCAAAAGAATAATTACGCAGTTTGGTATTTATTAAAAGCTATAGTATATAAAGATTATAATCAGAGATGCAACATCGCCCTCGAATTCACAAACCTCGAACTCGGTCTCGATTAGCCCAATTTTAAACGAGTTAGAAGTTAAATATGATTTTGCATACCAAATAAATGTACCTAAGAGACAAATTAAGTATATTACCAAAAAGCTAAAATTACTGCAGCATGCTACAACAGAAAGTGTAGAGCACATCATTCAATATTATACGTGAAAAACAAGAACCAACTGTTTGTATATCAACAAATCAAATTTTAAAGTTCATCCAAATCATTTGCGATCCGTTTGTGAAACTTAAACAATGAATATTAAATTGCTATTTTGGCAAACTGTTTAGTATGCTACAGATAAAGCCATATTGTAGCGGCCTGGCCTAAATTGGAATTACCAATCTTTGATAACCGGAGATAAGTAATTACTGTGGTGCGCTGAGGGACAAAAATGTTTAAGGAACTCTAGCCCCATTGGAATTCACAGCCTGTGCTTTAACTTATCCCCTCCGACTGAATCGTGGGACACACACAAGTCCTCTAGTCAGCCGTAACAATGGCTCTCTAGATATAGGTTAAGAATACTCAAGCTTGTTTAACAATGCTAAAAAAGTTTCCATAATTAAAAACTTTTCCAATGGAACAGTTTTGAAGAATAGAAAAAAGTTTGAGCAATCCTAGTAGGGTGATTAATGATTCTTTGTTTTACTCTCAATTAATGTAAAAAAGTACGGGACATTTCCTTAAGAAGCACTAACAGTGTTGAGCGACTTAAATCACTCGATTTAAATCATTGATATAAATCGGATTTAAATCATGATTTAAATCAAACCACATTTCTAGTTCAATTATTGATTTAAATCAAGTACACTAAAAAAGATACAAGTAGTGTATTCTCATTGTTTTGAAGTCATTGCCTTAATATTGGAATGAATTGGCAAGCTCTGCATTTATTGTTTTGCATTTTTTTTGTCTTCAGTTTATTAAAAATTGATTAAATTGTTGTATTTTAAAAATAGTAGTGTAAAGGGATTTCTAATATTTACTACCTTGGAAGATTGTCTGGGTAAAACTGAAATTTTGAAAAAAATCCGACTCTTTTGGTTTTTTAATTTAGTACTAAGAGCAATTAGCATAAATGACTCAAGAAACAAATAACGTTGGAGTCGGTTGAGACACAGATTATCCAATTATATGTCACATCACAGTCCTTTAAAGAGAAGATTTTTTTTTACTTTTCAGAATGAGATGAGCATAAAATAGACCACATAAGATCAAGAAATTCCGCAAATATGAACATGATCATGAGAATAATTTCCTTGTGCTGGCACTCACTAGTTTAAGTTGACATGGGTAATTTAAGTTATAATAATATACTCAATTAAAATTGTGCAGGAAAATGATATAATATGGGAAGTGCAACAAGCTTCGAAAAAATCGAATTGGATAGAGAAGATAATGGAAACCAGTGGTTCTCAACCGGAGTCCACATGGATCCTAATGGTGTATGTTTCTTTGCTGGAGTCCACACACAAAAACATGAATTTTCGAATACCAAGTTATTTTACTACCAAAAGGGGGTTATTAGATAAACTTTATTTGCATGATCATCCCAATGAATATAATTTAAAATTGCATATTTGCTCAAACGAATTTTTTAAGCGGCTTTAAATAATTTTAGTTAAGAAACCCATTCTAGTCTCTTACAAGAAGCATATTAAAGAAGTAATGCATTCAATGTTTAAATTCAACATGCATAAACTACTGAAACAATATTCATCTTGAGAATTTGTATCATAAAATTACGTAATTAATTAACCAGCAGGCGTGTCTTTTGAAGCAGTTCAGTGATTAAACTGAGCGGCTTAATCCACTGATTAACAACGTCAATCAAGACACTGTCGCCGCGTACGTCAACCATCAATCAAGATGCGTTAAGGTGAGGAACACTGTCAACTAATTAACAAGCAGTGATCCAGACGTTTGCGCATTTCTCTGTTTTTGGATTTCGGATGGCGTAATATGTGGGGAAAGCATGATGGACATGCAGGAGATCGTTAGCCACATGTCAAATCATGTAAATCAAGATCTCACTCGAGAAACCGTTTACCTGTTTACATCCCGGATGTGGTAGTTCTTTTGCCAATCGTAAAAATTTGAAGATACATAAGAGAACTCATTCTGGTAAGATATCTTAATGTATATATATTATAAAAATCGAATTCTTTTTACCTTATTCAAAGCTGTGACATATATATTTTTCCATTCCTAGATTATATTCTAAAATGTTATTTTAGGTGAAAAACCATTTTGGTGCACTTTTGAAAAATGTCAACGAAGATTCCAAAGCAGTTCCGATCGCAAGAAACACATGGCGGTTCACTCGAACATGAAGAAACATATATGTTCTCACAAACACTGCAGTAAACACTACGTCCACGCCTCTTCACTCAGAAAACATATTCAGCGCGATAATCGACCACACACTCATTACCTTTTCCTTTTTTAGACTTTTTCTGTATATTTGTTTGCATGTTAAATCGTTTAATTTTGTAAATATATTATATTTGATGGTTTTTCTTCAAACTGAAAAACTTTTCCGGCAATCTAGGTATTTATGTATTTTTCAATTTTGAATCAAACCAAAATATATAGAACGTTTTTATGTCCAAAATAATAGAAAAAAAATATGTGAAAACATTTACAAAAAAGTTTATTTGAAGTTCCATTGATAAAATTGATGAGTAATGCAGTTTCCTAATAGTTACTAAGACGTGTTCAATATTATTATGATATAGATTTGCTTATTGTACCTGTACAAAATTGTGCTGCATGTAGTTCAAACTTCTATTCTTGTAATTGGTTCTTCAAAAAGACAAATAATAACTATAATTATTTTTTATTCTTTCGCTTTAAATTTTTGCATAGTATAAATTATATATATATATATATATATATATATATATATATTTTTTCTTACACTTGAAATTGGAAATAAAATATTAGCGGTTCAAATCTATATTTTAACAGATTAACTATCATTGGACAAATGTTTCTTTTAATTAAATGGCTAATTTCCCATTCTTGATTATTATTATTTATTGATGTTGAAACTACTAGATTTTTTCTAGCTCAAAATATAGCATTTTTTCAATAACACTATTATACAATGATATTCTTTAAAAAAAATAAACTTCCTGCGGTATCTCTCTACATTTGTTTCTAATTATCTTGAGCAGTACATGGAAATTATTGCCGACAGTTTTAAAAATCACAAGTAATTCATTTCTTACAGTATCTCTCTACATTTGTTTCTAATTGTATCCAAAAGTTTTAAAAAACACAAGTAAATTACTTGCTGAAACATGGCACACTTTAATGCTTATTTTTATTGATTGAATTTAGCAGAAGAAAATGCATATGAGATGCCACATTTCAAATTAGAACATAAGAATTCTTCATCATTCGTAAATGAAAATAATGGCGGTTACATTAATTCATCTGAAAACATTTATGATTAAATTTGTAAATATTACTTCTGTTGGATTTGTATATATTAGAAATAAATTTATAATGATTCAATTTTTGTAAAATGTAGTATTTTCAGTTATTTATTTAGAAAATTGTTCTTCAGAAACTGTTTTACAAATATTTCAATTTATTGAGATTTCATATGCGTTTAGTTGTTTTTGGTATCATGTTTAAAAATATTACGATTTCAAAAAAAAATTTCTTTCAAGAATCAATGCAAAATGTTCATAATATATTTTACCAAGTATAAATAACTTAACGCCATTTGTTAGCATTACTGTAAAATCCCTCTCGTAAAAAATACAGTAAAAAATCTCAAAACTAAAAATAATCTTTTTCAAAACCGTTAGCAAACTTTTTATTGCTTAATATTAAAATAAATGAAAGTCTGAAATAAAATGGACAATAAAGGGAATTCGTGATAATGATAATTTTAATATTAGAAGATTGGGTTTTTGTACAAAATTCAAGTTCTCCTATAACCAAGGCGATACCTATTTATCAGGCCATGCCATCCTTGCCTAGGCTAAATCTAGCGGAGGCGAATATATTACATGCTTTAGAAACCTATTAACACATTTTTGGAAATTTAGTACTTAATTCAATTAAAAATACATATTCTTGAATAGCAGTACAGCACTTACATTTAAAGCTAAAGTAAAATTCTGATTAAGAAGAAACAGTAAGATATATAAAATGCGGTAATTATTAAATTATGCTGCT
>CABFPE010002216.1:0-16123 GCA_900660155.1 Hofstenia miamia
GCTGTCTGCTATTGCAATTAAGCGGGTCTTGGATATCAAACCAAAAGTTTCATTTGTGTTATTGGTTGAAATATTTTTCTGAAGTTTATGTTTTAGTTTTTTATCAATTAGGAACATTCCACCTCCTCCTTTTGTTCTATTGTAATGTAGAGTTTGATTTCTATCTGTTCTGAATAGTTTAAATTTATGATTATCAATTGAGAATTTTCATGATTATTTATAAGCCATGTTTTGGATACTCCAATGACAAAATTTGACCCAAGTTCTTCAAAGAATTGTTTGTATTCATTATTTTTTGAAGAGAGGTTTTGGAAGTTAATATGAATATATTTAGTCGAATTTATTGATTGTACTATATAATAATGCTTTGTGTGTATTCGCCTACTTTTATTGGCATGATAGGACCAGGATTAGGTTCAATTCCGGCCATTATTAATAACATATTTAAAAAGAGGAAATATTGTTTTGGCAATTTTTTATTTATTATATGAAATAGTTTAAACCGGTGATAAATGCTACGCTTGCCTTTAATTTTGAGCATTTTATTCAATAAAGTAATATTATTTTTAAAATTAAGGGAAATAAGAATATTTAAGAAAAATGCTCAGAGGAACTATTATAGGTTACGGCCAAAAAAAATGAAAAATTCGCCATAACCCAATTTGTTAATATAATAATAAGGAGAAATACCGTCATTAAAATAGTCTTAAAAAGTTTCGGATTTTTTGAACCTAAGCGGGCGAACCTCAGTGGTGGCGGAATAGAAAGAACTTTAGCATATGTTTAATGTTGGCGGGGAAGCACAGGTGGGGTTATTGGTCGGTGATTGGCAAAGTGGTGTGCATCTTTCGGCGGGGCATTTTTAAAATTTTGACGTGTACTATATTAATGATTTGCGTGTACTCGCCTACTTTGATTGGTTCGATAGAACCAGGACTAAGTCAATTCCGGCCATTATTAATAACTTATTTAAAAATAGAAAATATTGTTTTGTCAATTTTAATATATTATATAAAAATCCTGCGACTGCCTTTGATTTTGTGCTTATTATTCAATGATGTAATATTATTTTTAGAATTAAGGGAAATAAGAATAATTATGAAAAATGCCTAGGAGAACTATTTTAGGGTACGACCAAAAGGTGAAAAATTGCCCACAACCCAATTGTTAATATAATAAGAAAAATTACCGTCAATAAACTAGTCTTAAAAAGTTCGTATATTCTTTGAACCTCACCGGGTGATAGTGGTGGCGGCTTAGAAAAAACTTTAGCATATATCTGAGGTTGGCGGTAAAGTGCGGGCGTGATGAATAGTCGGTAAATGTCAAAGCAGTGTACATCTTTCGGCGGCGGCATTTGTGAAATTTTGACATGTCTTTGATTGTCGGTGCGACGGTGGGTAATCTAATGTGCGTAATTGCTGAAAGTGGCGGTGGATTAAAGGCTCCTTTGATGCTGAGCGCAAGCATTGAGTAACCAAAACCTCAAAAATGGTACTGTTGCTTGCAAACATTTTTGGATTTAGATTAGTTCCTAGTCAAAAATATTTGAAGTTCTCAAAAACCGAATACTTCAATAATTTCAAATTTTCCTTAATTAAAAATTTAGTTCCGTTGATTTTTTGTTGAACTCATTGTTGTTATGAAAAGAGGCCACCTCTCCAAAGAAAACTTTTGCTGGACTAAATTTAGTGTGTATAATATTCAGCAAATTAGTGTTTTTATCTGTGTAATTTTCTTTTCGTTTCATTATATCATTTCGTCCAATCGTAACTAATATTATCTTAATTTGCTCTAAAGTTTGGTATTCTTTTAAGACTTCTGTAACATTGTTAATGGTGGCGCCTGGGTATAAATGTATGGCACCATTATGGTTCTTTATCAATCCTGGGGTTCTGAGGTGCCGGTACATTGAGGAAACAATGAGGACATACGCTTCTTCAGAAGTCGTGATTTTTTTTCTGTTTGCGAGTGCGTGTTGTAAGCCTTTTCCCGCTTGCGTGACTTTGGTGTGCGTTTCTAAGTGGTTTCGTCAAAGGATGCTAGGAGATTATGTAAATTATTAGCTCATATTTGGCAAGATTCTTAAAAGGAGCTAATAATTTTGTCTTATTTAGCTCTTCATCTGGCGATGCAATGATAGTGGCGGAATTGATCATGTTGAGCACAGAGAGCTCGCATGGACAGACTGCTCGCGAAGAAAGCATCAGAAATTTTGTCTTAAAATGATGTACTGCAGATTTACACACAAAATTTTCGATTTGGATAATAAAAACTGGATAAAATTACGGTTAAACTAAAACTGCTTGTAATAATTTCTTTGCATTGTCACAAAAATCTACCATTAAATATACATAAATCTTCATCATTAAATAAGTTTAAGAGATTATTAAAAGAAAACCTGCTTGCAAACCAGTTATATATGGATATTCAAATAGATTAAATACCGTTTTAAAAATTCTTATAACTTGAAAGACCTTTAAAGTTTAAGTTGGTAACAGTTCCATGGGAATTTATAATTTGTTTCAATCGATTCAAATATATATTAAATATTTTAAAAAACTACGATATTATAAATGCATAAATATGTGTCAAGAAATAAAAGAATAAGCAAGAAGCTTATTAGAATTATTAGAAAGTAAATACAAAACAATTAGGAAGTTCACTTAGAAAATTATAAATGGTTTGGCTTTAGAAAATATTTTTGTATTTCTATATCAAAATTCGACCTAAAATATTTTTCTTTGATTTTTTTAATAGACCAAAAACCCTCCAGATGTGCATTTAGCTAATGCAACAGGATCCTTAACGGAAATACGATTATTTTTACCTCTGAATCTTTTTATTTCTCTATCCAATCTTCCTTCAATCACATCAAACAAATACAAAGAACGTAGAGATGAAGCAAGCAACATTTTTTCATTTATGAAGCAAATCCCAAAAAAATCATTTTCCAAGTGACAATCAAATTTTTTTACAATTTCTTCATCGCCAAATGAAAACAAGGCAATGTGATCATCAAATGCAAAAGCCATTAAATTCAAGTCTTCATGAACATCCATAAACTTTGGAACAAAGAAAATGTCGTTGTAGCACAAGTCATTTTCTTCTAAATCATCGCAGAAAATTTTGTGGTTTCTTTAATAAAAATAGATATATTTTCTACAGTCACTTGCACAAATTCATCTAAATTTTTTCGCTATGTAGAAGGTTTTTTTATTGCTGTAACATATTGTGGCCACTAAATCAAAGACGTTTACTTTTTTACTATGTGAAGATGGTTTGGAGTAGTTTTTGTACCCCATAGATATTATTTACTTAAACAAGTTTAGGAATCATCATCTGATATTCAGTTTTATATGGTTCTTTTTGAGAGCCCACCCTACTTATCAAAACTTTGCTATCATAAACAACTAATTACGTCTTACATACATTTCGTAGGGAGAAAAAAGGTAGAAATATGTCTGGTTATGCCACATTTGCTACGGGCCTACATTTGCTGAACTGGAAAAAAATATTAATATGGGCTGCGGAACGGGTCGGGCCAACAATAAATAAACAGCTGGATGAAATGTGATCCACAAATTTTAACTAATATTGCAAATGAATATGCTTTAAAAAACATTTATTTTCCAATAGGATATATTTGCCATTAATTTTAACATTTTAGTGAAGTAATAGGAATATGCAATAGTTCTTTCCATTAAAATTTTAATGGAAACCCTTTGTTTTTCAGCACAACAATCACACGCTGAGGCATTGAAAGTACCAGATTTTCACATACTTCTCTTGTTATATTTTGGCACCACACGTTTTTATTTCAGCCATAAGATCAGGAATGTTTGTACACTGTTTATAACTTACTTTGTCTTTTACTATTTCCCAGAGATTTTCTATCGGATTTAAATCCGGTGATTGGGGTGGCCACTGTAGTAGCTCTATGCTATTGTCGTGAATTCATTGGATAACATTTTTGCTCATGTGACACGGCGCACCATCCTGCATAAAGGTATCTGTTTGGTGAATAACCATAAATTGTGGGAGATGATCTTTAAGGACTTGTAGATATCTAGGACCTCATTCTTCTTCTGACGTAAGGCGAAGTCTTGGTTGGGCGACCTGAACGTGGTAAAGGTTTTGTTAATCCAGTGTCGTTGTGGAGTTTAATGATACGTGAGTAACGTGACTCTGCACTTTTTGATATATTTAGCTTTCTTGATATTTCAGATAAAGAATTATGCTCCGTATGTCGCAAAACTAATACATTGGAGCGCTTAGAAGGAGATATTTGACATGCTTTGCCCATAATTTCTATAAAAATGAATTAAATTGGGTCTAGTTTTACAATATTCAAATCAGCCAATGAACGCAGTTCTGATGAAATATTTCATCAGATTATTGTTATAAATTATTACAAATATGTGAGATTACTACTATCAATAAAAAGTAATAAAGGAAAGTAATAATTATTAAAACAAGCTTTAAACTGGATCTATTTGTATTGAAATTTCCTTTTTCGTAGTAGATAACAGGTGTTGCTAAACATTTAAAAGGCATTGTAAATTAAAACTTAACTATTAATCAATCTTGAATTTGTTCAAAGTAAACTATTCAAAATAAACTCATCGGTTCCAACCTAGTTTAACTGAATCTTCTTTTTTATAAGTAAACAGAAGCTGATAAAATATTATGATATTAGTGATAAATTTAAGAAAGACACTAAGTCATCATTAGATTATATTGATGTGACTAAAAATGAATAAGACTTGGATGTATGTAGTATTAAAAATATACCTTAATTCTATTACTTAGCACAAATTTCAATATCCATGTATAATTATTTAAATGGAAAAATATTGCTTTATTAAATCAATGGTTTAATGATTTATATTAGATTATTTGAAGGTATGTAAATCACTCCAATGAGATGAATGATAACTTCATATTTTATGCTTATGCTCAAATTAAGCTTGGGAAATCAGCTGCTAATATATAAAGCGATCTTATTACATGGTACACAGATAACTGCCCATCATGTGAAACAATATAACGTTATTCATAAGTGGAGAACAATGAATCAAACTAATGATCCCGGGTTGCAGAAAATAAGACAATCAATTGTTCCAATAAAAAGGTTTACAAACAAGAGGCCTATATTATTGGTAAAGTTTAATCCAAGCAAGAAGATTCATATTTAAGCAAAAACTAGTGTCCGAACAGCTGATTCAGCATATTTTGTAGATTTGTGCTGCTAATGAGATCCAACAGCATTAGTTATTTTCTTCTTCAATTGATCACATATCGAAAACTACTTACGTCTGGGATGATTGCTCAATCTTTGCAAAATAATCTCAACCCGATATGTTTGCTGGCATTTTATAATTCGTTTGAATACTTCCAAATATATTTTAAATATTTTGTTAAAATAGTTTATTTAAATAAAAATACGAAATTTTAAATGCAAGGACATACTAATTTAGTATGTCATTGTGTAAATGTAATACATTTTTGTATAGAAATGTAAAGAATAAGCAAGAAGCTTATTGGAATTATTAGAAAGTACAATTATGCCTATGAAGTTTATAGTTCAATAACAACGTTATTGATGGTTTAGCTTTAGAAAATATTTTGATATTTCTATATCAAAATTCGGTCTTAAATATTTTTCTTTGATTTTTTAAATATACCCAAAATCCTCCAGATGAATATTTAGCTATCAGAGAAGGATCTTTAATGCAAATACGCTTATCTTTACCTCTCAATCTTTTTATTTCTCTATCCAATCTTCCTACAATCTCATCAAACAAATACTAAGAACTTAGGGATGAAGCAAGCAACATTTTTTCATTTATGAAGCAAATTCCAAAAAAATCAAATTCAAAGTTACTCTCAAATTTTCTTAGAATTACGTCATTGTCAAATAAGAACAAGGCAATATGATTATCAAATGCAAAAGCTATTAAATCCAAGTCTTCATGAGCTGTCATAAACTTTGGAACAGGGGAAAACATGTATAGTCATATTCTTCTATGTCGTAGAAGATTTTGTGGTTTCTTAAATAGAAAAAGATATATTCTCTACAGTCACTTGCACAAATTAATTCCAATTTTTTCAAATTAAATAACGAAATGGGAAATCTATCATGTTCTTCTAAGTCGTTTGAAACAGTAACTGAAATCTCTGGACTTTGAAAAGCATAACACCAAAACTTTTCCACATGACAGCTGAGCCAGGTAGCTACCGTAAAATTCTTCATAATCAGTTGCGATAACATGCATTCTAGAATTGGCTTTAGTGATTCCCCTTAGCAATTGCTCATCTATTTTGTCATATAATATGTCCAAAACTGTTTCAAAGTTTACTCTAAGTCTCAATTAAGCAGGGATTAATACCTGGGCAAGGAATAGCTCTTTCTTCATAGTAGGTTAGATCATCATCTTAAATTTCAAATGAGCAGGTATCAAGATTTTCAAAATTGACGGAGGCTTCATCAATTAAAGAACCACTGCTCTTTGGACGTTTTATTTCGGTTTCAATACAACCTAGCCACTCACTAATTGTGCAGAGATTGTTTTCTGAAATTCGATGCCTCTTTCTCTAAATCAATATCAGAATCAAGCAAATCAAAATTGAATTCAATTGAATCTTGTACACCACAAAGCTCATTAAATTACATAGGCTTCTTACATGTATTAATGGCTTCAGATGAAACTGCTATAGATTTTTAATTTAATGATAAAAGTGGAGCCAATTTTTGCTGAAATGCGTTGTGAGCAGCACATTTTGCATTGGTGATTTTGGTTTTTTCCGTTGGAAATCACAGCTTTGGTCCCGGTCCCATACCGTGTTAGTTTTTTTGGTCCCACAGTACACCAGTGAGCGCCTTAGATCAAGTGATAGAAACACACTAGAAGAATGTAGTATTTGCAGCAAAGCAATTGCAAGCAGCATAAAAAAGACTTTGTTCAGATTCCCATGCCTAGTATTTTTGTACATGTACATGAATTTTTGCTTGTTGCAAAAATACTGCTGTTTTCTTAACGTTTTAGTATATCTGTGTTGTAATCACTTGTATTTGTTTATGTAACAATAAGTATATCTATCAAACAAGTGCGAATTGCCAAGACACGCCATTGGTAAAATAGATAAAAAATTTTCGGTAGTTTGAGGGTTAAATTGCTAGTTGATCTTGTTACCGGCCTGTTTTATTGCTTGTATATTGTCAATATGCAGTAGTCTTGTAAGAGTTCGCATATATTAAGAAAATAATTTTTAAATAGTGTGTATCTCCTATTAAAGTACAAGTATCAATATTGAGGAGAAAATTATAAAAATGTCACGTGATGTTGAACCAGTGGAAAATATTCTGCAAAAGCTATTTCCTACCAAATTTACATCTTTACTTACTACTCTCAAAACCTATTTTTTAATTGCTAAGTGTTTCTGTTTTCAATTTAAATCTAAGATTTAAATCGCTAGAAAATAGTAATTTTACTATTGGTAGGGCAATTTACAATATCGCGAATACACTGCTGAAACATATAAACCCGCAATATATAGAATTGATAGGAATCGAAACCAAGACTTCAGCAATAGTGCTTTCACCACGATTTTCTGAAAAAACTTAGCAAAATGTTAGTTCAACATAAGGTATGCATAAAAATAAATCAATTGTAAAATTTATTTAGAATGCTACAGCAAGTATTTACAAATTCATTAACGAATGTGGTGATAAAAGTTCATATTTTTTAACTCTTCCAATGACCCTATAAAAAACTATTCCTATTAGTCGCAATCAATTAGTTTCTTAGTGATTCTTTCGTAATGGGAACATTTTTCCAAATTGAAGGAGGTCGGATGATTTTGCACTTCTTTAACGACAACTGTTGATCAAGAAATTGAAAACTGCGATGTGCCATTATTTCGGTGCGGGGTGGAAAGTTGTGTAAAAATCCACATTTATGACTACTGCTATTGGAAACAAAATCAACAATAAGTACTTCATTACAATACAGTTTCTATATTACAACCACGTTAATGCTTTTACTCCAGGATCCGATTCCTTTTCAAATTTAAATTCGAAAAATTTTAGAGAAAAAATTTAGGGAAATTTTCTTTGATCTTTGCTAATGAAGAGAAAAAATTAGGGATTTTAAATGAACAGCAAATTCATTAGCAGAGATTGTTTCTGTTTTAATGTTGAACCAATTTGCAGGTTCCAAAAAGAGTAAATTTCTTCTTAACGTAGACTGTGAAAGCTTTTCAGTGATAAATAAGTTTTCTTGAAGAAAATTTAATGAATGTTCTTGGAAAACTGTATTTTCATAGACAGACGACTGTGAGATGTTGAGAGCAAATGTTCCTGTCGAATATCTCAGCACTGGTATCGCCCATGTATTAATTGCTTTTATACTATTCTGCCCATTCAATGCTGACTTCTTTAGTACCTTCCTTACTCTCCTCCTGTATTCTTTTCTTAGCCTCGTTTTCATTTCTTCATGATCTGTTCTGTCCCTCTTTATTATTCCCAAGCACTTGTACTCCTCATTGACTTCCTTAATCGTAACCCCAATGCTCGTCCTCAAACCATCTCCATCTATGCACTTGCATCTGGTCATTGTCACTGTGGCACACTTTCCTAATCCAAATTCCGATTGAGAATCTCTGCTTGCCTTCTCCAATATCTCCACTTGCTTCTGCAACATCTTCCTTGAACTAGCATACATCTTCAGATCGTCCATATACCATAGGTGACTCACTGCTCTACCATTCTTCTCCAACTTATATCCTATACCTGTCTCATTTAACTTTCTTGTTATAGGTATTATGCTAACTAGAAACAGTAGTGGTGCTAAGCTGTCTCCTTGGAATATGCTCCGTCCAAACGTCAACCTATGTCGGTCTATCTCAGTCTGCCAGCTTCTCTTCTCCATCTCTAGAAACTTAACTCATTTGCATGAAACACCATTGGCCTCTAGCGTCCTCAATAAGAACCTATGTGATATGCTGCCATATGCTTTCTTGCAGTCTATCCATGCCATTGCCAAGTTTGTCTTCCTTCCTCTACAATTTCCCACTACTGCCTGGTCTATTAGCAACTGATCTTTGCATCATCTGGTCTTTGTCCTACATCCCTTATGCTCCTCTGGTATCAAACTGTGCTGTTATAAGTAACATGCCAGCCTACTTGAAATCACAGAAATTAGCAATTTTCAAATTGTTGGCAGACATTTTATTGGGCTAAAGTTGCTTGCCTCACTCCCCTTCTTTGAGCATTTCTGTATCAGAAATGTCCTTCCAACTACCATCCACTCTGGACACCCACTCACCATACAGTCCTTCAATGCTACTGCTAGTCTCTCATGAACACTTGTGAACATCTTCGGCAAATACCCATGCACCTCATCTCTGCCTGGCGCCTTCCAGTTCTTCATCTTCTTTAGAGCCTCCTTCAGCTTTGCAGTTGTGATTATTTCTTCCTCTTGTCTGAGCTCCTTCTGCATCTACTCACTTCCCCATATAGCTGTAGCCTTTAATTCTGCATCTAGTTCTTTGTAGAATCTTTCTTCTTGGGTCTCAAACTTCATATTGTCTCTTGCCTGCTTTGCCCTTGCCCTATATTTTCTGAGTTTTTCAGCTTCTGCAACTAATATATTGAAAAAAATCTGTCACATTTTATGGAGCACACTGTGAGTAAATTTTAAGAAATTTGGTGCCATAAAGCGCCCTCTCCATTGCCATAAGCGCACTTTTCCATTTTTGTGATTCAATTTTTATTGAATTTTAAGATATTTGGTGTGTAGCTTCGCTATGCAATGCTTCAAATGTGCAGTAAGCTTGAGCAAGATAGGGGCATTAGTTTAGGAGAAAAGGGCCTCCAAATTTTCGAAAATGAGCAATTATAAGGGCGCTACTGGCATGCTATTTTGAATTATTATAATGGCGCTTATGTCTATTTTACTAAATATTATAATGGCGCTAGTGATTTAATTGTAATTTCTCATGTAATATAAGTAATAAATGATTAAATAGGTGATAATAAACAGGAGTCTACATATTTGAACAATTTTCCCCCTCTTATATTGAGTTTGGAAGAAATGATCCTGGCCTGTCTTATCAAAATTCCTTCTTGAAACAAACTGAAAAGAACATTATAGATGTACAATTTCCGAATAGCATTTACCATAATTTGTTAAAATTAATTTAAGAATGTTCTTTGTCTCCCAACTTTCAATGTCTCAAAGTTCAGGTGAAACTTCCAGAGCAATTTTGTTTTCTTTAAGAAAAAACCCTAACAAAATATAAATTTATTCGATCCTGGTCACGTACCATTGAAGATTTAATTGATATAAGTATATTTTCGTAAAAAAATGATTAATTAGGTGATAATAAGCAGGAGTCTACATATTTCAAAAACAGCAAATAAATGTGATCCAAAATACCAAGCTAATTTATTACTTAAAGGAATAAAATCAACACTTTAAAACCGTGTGACAGAATAAATGCAACAAAACTAGCAAAGTTGAAAAGCTGGTATATCAAACAAGCCTCAAATTAACTCATAGTAAATAGTTATAAATAAATCATTTAATAAAAAGTATTTCTTAAAATATCAGCACAGAAGTAATCGTGATTACAATTTGGACATGGATAAGCAATTGAATCAATCTGTTTTCCAACAATTTCGTTCTTTGGAATGTGATGTTGAATTCTCAACCAATGCAAGTTTTAATAGTCATCACCAATTCAAATGTAATGAGTGTGATTATCAATGTTCATATCCTAGTGATTTGAAACAACATCAGCTTACACACTCTGGTATAAAGCCCTTTAAATGTGATCAGTGTAAGCTTGAAAATTCTCAATTTGGAAATTTGAAACACCATCATTGTAGGATGCACTCTGATAAAAGCCATTTAAATGTGATCAGTGTGAGTATCAATGTTCAGACGTTAGTAATCTGAAACAACATCAACTTAAACACTCTGGAATAAAGCCATTCAAATGTGATAAGTGTAGTTATGGATGTCCAATGCCTGGGAACATCAACTTAAACACTCTGGAATAAAGCCATTCAAATGTGATAAGTGTAGTTATGGATGTCCAATGCCTGGGAATCTGCAAGAACATAAGTTTTAAAAAATTCTGATTTAGTCATTTAAATGTGATAAATGTGCTGAATATCTTCAACTGTTAGAACATAAATGGGAAATCCCTTGTGATAAATTAGTTTGAGTCTGCACATGTTTTATGTGTCAAATTGTTTGTTGGTGCACTAGTAGAAAACCTTTTATGTCACAAAAATTGAGATTACCAAGACACTGGAATCGCATCCTTGGACTTCGCTTCAAAAACGTAATTTGAGTAAGGAGGTTGTTTCGCTAAGTACTTTTATAGCTCTGATATTACGTTGTCATCAAGCTTCTGTAGATATTGCTGCGCATCGACAACCTCACAGGTAGTCCACAAAAGCGATGGTTCACTAAGTATGCTGCCAATTGTACTTCGGAAGCCATCGTGTACCTTTTGCTATTTAATTTTTCCATCAAAATGTAGCAGCCAAATTGCATTAATTTGATTGAAACTTATCGAGTACAACACACAATGGCTTCAGAAAATTGAGAGCTTCAATAACACTGCATTTCAATCTTGTATACAGGGTCCGAAGAATTTAGTTTATTGTTGATGATATCACCAAGGGACATCCAGTGTTTGACAAAATATTCAAATACTTCAGTTACCTAAACAAGAATATACCAAACCTTTAAAATATGAAATGAATGTACATGTATATTCTAAGACACAATATTTTTTATTTATCTTATATTTTCACATATATACCTTACAATTTGGAGATCAATTTGCTCTTGCTTTTTGGGATGAGTTGTCAAAACTGCCATTGTTTGTTTTAGTCGCTTTGCTAGATTATCATCCTTTATTCCATTTGAAGATGACTTCCGACATTGCTCATTATGACGTTATATGCGTGAAACCAAATAAACCATATCATCATTGAATAATTTACATTTTGCAGGAACAACAAAATTTACTACAATTTCAGTAAATATTTCCCAGATTCTATATTTTTGTCTTGGCATCTTAAAATCTGAAATATGTAAGTCAATCTTAATTGTCTGGTTTACTGCTACTAACAGTTTTAGCCGCTAAAATAGTATAAAATTTCCCCCTCCCAACTTTCTCTTATAAATGTAATAGAGTCAATTGCTAGTAGCAAAGTAAAGTGTTACAATGATGTTGATTTGGCGGAAAATAATTCAGAATCGAATTATTCAGTTTTGCAAATATTTTAGTTCTTTGTTAATTGTGGATAACCATTCAAATGGATAGAATAGTTTGATTTGTAATAATTTTATTATACGTAATGTTTAAATATGACAACTTTCATTTCCATGTATATGCATAATCTGTGCCATTTTATGTATTTTTAACATTTCAGTAAAAAAAAAACAAAAATTCAAGGTATTTTGAAAATGTTTTCCCCTTTGTTTAAAACAGTGAAACCCATATATATATATATATATATATAGTAGCAGCATTCCCTTTTAGACTTTCAAAATGAACAGTTTTAGAAAATTCTTACTAATTATAGTGCCGCCATTTTATTTTCAAATTTGTAAATTCCAACAATGCGGCTTCTGCCACCTCTGTAACCTGTTAATATTTATAATTATTATTAATTGTTCAACCTTAGGGAATTTTATGTATGCATTCACAATAAAACTTTTGGTTTCACAACAATCAGTTGCTCACTTGTTTAGATTACAGAAGCAAATATTGCTTGCTAATTATTGATATAATATTAAATTTGTAAAATGACTTTTTATTTACAAATGTAAAATTACATTATCAACCTCTACAAATGTTTCTGTATTTGCTCGCTGCATGGTTTGTATATAGTAACAATATGGGTGAGATTGTTCACACTTATGTGTCACACTCTGCGTGTTGTGATGAAGTAGAGTTGCAGGACGTCTCCTTCACAAATTGATATTTTTCTAAGTGTTTTTTGTAGCCTGCGGATTGTTTACTGCTTCCATTAGAAGTGGTTGAGCTAAATGTGGAGAGGTTGCCAAGAATTTGTCATTTTACTTGGATACACGAAAAATGTTTTCGTTCTTCAACCGCTCTTTTAGGCGTGATAGGGCCTGTAGACGTGGATGGAAGGTCAATGCTAGCTCCTGAATCCATACCTGTTGCACTTATTCTAGCAAAGACGTCAGGAGTCGAGAACATCTCAGAATCCGAATCTGATGGACTTATGCTAACTAAGACTTGAGATGAACCCATGCACAAATCTTCTTCATTTGACGGGGTATCTGGTTTGAATGCCTTTCTCATTTGAGGATGGGATGTCCTCCAAACTTGTTTCATCTTCTAAATGCAAAGAAACTATTAATATGCTATTAGTAATTATAATCTATATTTTGTTTAGTGGAATGACTAGGTTATGTACGCATTGGCAATTTAGTGTTTTTAGGTTGCTCTGAAATTTCAGTGAGGGGTTGTTCCTCTATTAGATCTTGTTGTTATTGTTTTTGATTAGAGTGAAGTCTTTCATGTTATTTACTCTTGCATTTTCTGCGCATCATCTGCAGTATAAAAATCATCGTCATTGACTGCATAGATGACCACCTTGCAGTTAGGTTTGGTGTGACCTTGTTGTCCTCACTGATTGCATCTGATTTTTTCTAAATTAATGGGCTTTTTTTAATTGTTTTTTCAGTTTCTGAATTTTTTGACCAGGATTTAAATCAATTACTTGCTGTTGTAGGTTGTATACCTAATTCTTTTTGCACTCTTTTATTGTTATCCATTGAATGTTGGATGTTAACACAAGTATATTTAAGTGTGTTGTTATGGAGTCTTCAATATCACACTTATTCTCCAAGCGTCTTCTGAATAGTGGTGAATGTATGAATATAGGTCTTGATGGTAATAGCGGCCTTTTTCCACTGACAGTTCTAGTAGGCGGTTAACTTTATAAGATATATTCAGTGATATTGTCGTCATCTCGCATTTTGCAATTGTAAAGTAGCATATGCAGTATTGCAAAGAAACTATTAATATGCCATTAGTAATTATAATCTATATTTTGTTTAGTGGGCAACATAGATTTCAAATAAAACCAACCACTCTAAGAACGTTTGTGCATCGCTATGAATTTTACTGGTGAAATGTGGTGGTACTTTAGATTTTTTAGATCTGTCTTCATAGAATCATTGGGCTTAATATTGGTGGTAAATGCCTGTTGTGGAGTCGGCATGTCATTTATGTCAGAGGCATGTCTAATTTTTCTAGGTGAGAAATTATGTTGAGGCATTGGTACCTGTCGTCTCTGTGAAGTAGCCACAGGCAATGATAATATACTTTGCTGAATGTTTGTAGTGGTAACATTAGTAGTGGAATTTTTTGGAGTATTGGCTTTTAGCGTATTGATTTCTGTTCTGAGATCAATTATGTCTTGGCAAAACATAGCTTGTTGGGGGTCGAGCATTTGGGATCTTTGTGAAATCAATTCTTCTTCATTGAATTAGATAGTAGGTTTAGGGGTATACGATTGGGTAAGTTTAACAACACTTGTGTTTCCAACTTTAGAACTTTTTCCTTTAGATCAAGGATATTGTTAACTAACTGAGTCTTGTTTTTAACCGTTAGACTTTGAGCCTCTTGTGAGAAATCAGTATTCACTTTTTGAGAACAATTTTTCATAATAGAAAGGAACGGGGGAAATCTGAGAGCACTTATATCTTCCACGTTGATCAAGTCAGTTAATTCCAGAAAACAAGAGACCATAGCATGCTTTATCTAGTAATAGTAATTCACTGGAGTTAAATAAGAGTATTGATAACACACAAAATAGTTGTGGTTGATTTTCAGTGAAGATAGATGAATAGAAAAAGTTAACACTAATTTTGGTTCTATTTTCTTTAAACATTCTGGGTCACCATGTAACATTGACTGATTTAATGTTATAGTAATAGTAAAACAAAAATAACAGCTACAATACAAGTCACAGAAAAAAACTGAGTAAGCACTGACAGAGAGAAAGTCTATGAAAACTGCTAATTAGCTGGCATGAGTAATTTAGTAAGCGATAAGCAAGACGATAATTAAAGTAACCATCGAGTATGAGAGACAAAAATTACTAGTTCACTAAAGCTTTGTGGCCAAAGCCAAGGCAATGCATCACTGCTATTGGATTTGAATAAATGATAAGCAATGCCATTAGTAACTGAGATCAGGAAGGCCCAGACATATGGTCGCAAGGCCAATGCATTTATGCTCCCCAGACCTACCCTCCAGCTCTTACTCCAAATGAAGCAAATTTATCTATACATCAATTTATGATATTACCAAAGAAAACAAATGAGCAACCAATTTTTGTGAAACCAAATGTTTTATTGTGAATGTGTGACAAAAAAGGATTCCTCAGTTTAACAATCATTATTAATTGTAAATATAAACAGGTACCAAAGTGGCAGAAGCCACATGGTTCGAATTTACAAAAATAAACTAAATAAAATGGCACTTAAACTGCACAAGAGTTTCAGCCCAACTGTCCATGTCGATAATTCCTGAAAAGGGACAGACCACTGCTACAATATATATATATATATATATATATATATATATTGCGGCACCAGCAGCAGTATTTATTTATTCATTCATCATGCTTCCAACAACGTCATTTGTAAACAGTATTTTAGTTGTGTTTTGGTTTTAGTTATTTTTTTACATAAATAGGGCCAGTTTATACACAATCGGCTAATAAACACTAGAAACTTTATCGCATTGCTCTCATATAATTAATTAGATTTGATCATGACCAGTGATGGCCGTTTATATTTTTCTCAACGTATTATTTAACGTTTAACGCCTATGTTTTCATTTAACGTATCTGTTTAACTGACCCAGTTAAAAATGAACACTAAAAACGTAAAATTAAACGGAAAAATTTATTCACCTTAATCCAAAATTAATCGGAGCTTTAAATATATTCAGTGTTGAGGCGATTAATTTACAATTCGCTATGTATATATATATATATATAAAGACAAGGACAACTAGATTAATAAATAAATGTATATATATATATATATAT
>CABFPE010002217.1:0-16112 GCA_900660155.1 Hofstenia miamia
TAAATTTCTACGAATTTATTGTTCATATTTTCACAAAATAACAACAATTCTATATTTCTAACTAACCGAATCATTAAAATACATATAAATATTCATAAAATAAATACTAGTGTATTAAAACAGTCTTCAAACATTAGGCAATGATAGCTTATTTATTAAATTAAAACCAGTTTCAATCGAATGTCCCATTAACATATTTACATATTTTTCCTATATTATTTAATAATAAAAGTTGCTACACGCCCTCCTCAGCTTGCGTTATTTTTAGTACAGCTCGCTCTCCATGGACTAATTCATCAGCTTTTCTTATGATAGTTTCTACTCAGGGATCGCTCCAGCTTGTAGACGCGAATTCAGGTTGCTTTGTCATTTTTAGGACTGCCTCTCTCTCTGTTGTTATAGTGCTGTGATAGCGTAGAAATTTTGCTTCCTTGATGTTTTCTGAGATTGGTGTTATTTCTTGCAGCTCGTTCATTTTAGCTGAAAAGATTTCATAGAATTTTCTGTAGAGGTGGATGCCTTTTATTGCTATCATCAGCGTCGCGCATTGCAGCATTCAGGTAGAAAAATGTGAATACTTTCCTGAGGCTTCTGGTGTTCGCTACGTCCTTATAGAAGAAGCTAATATTGTCCCTGACTTCTTCTTTTGTTATCACGTTCGAATCATTCTTATTTAGTCTCATCATGGTTACTATCTCAACTTGCTTTGTTACATCGTAAAATCGATATTTCTTATCCCAAAGATCCAGCCAGACCACGTCATTTACTCCAGAGAACAGCATTATCACTTTTTTTCTCCGATTCTTTTGTTATTTTTATTTCGACCAAAAATCTCTCGTCGTCAGTGTCATTCCATTCCATCATATGTTCTGGTGTGGAGGCTCCCCATTTTTCTATATTGATTTTGTCAATCTGTTATTGCCTTTTCGGGGATAAGATCAGTTGCATTGACGTTAATAGTTCCTCCTCCTCAAGAATTTCCTTCTGTATTTTTGTTATCATTTCACACATTTCAACAGGTTCCATAATACCTCCTCTCTGCATCATTTCAGCACTTTTGATTATTTTCACGAATGTGCATTGCAGGCTCTCCTTTTCATATCTTCTCATTTCCTGTTCAAGTATTTGTTGTATATTTTTATTCTTCATTACTTTGGCTATCTCCTTGGTATCTACGATTTTTCTTTTAATGATCTTTTTGGTTGTTAGCCAAGGTTCTGTTTGGACCTGCCTCAGCCGCATTTCCAATGTAGAACCCCACATATATTTCTTCATGGTTTCATCAAATATTGTTATTTCTTCTGGTGCTATTCCTGTTGAGGTCCTTCCCATAAAGCACTTGTTAACTATTATTCTGCTTATCAATTCCTCAATTTCTTGCATTGGTTTTTTGATCTTGTCTGGAGATGTCAGTTTCTCGACGTGTCCTTTGAGTAGCCAATTCTTTGTCTGAGTATTTATTGGTGACATCGCTATCTCGTATTTTTTTACTTTCGTTAATCTGTGTCGCCCTGCTCTTGAAATTGGTAATCGTAGCTCTTGCTCCTGCATTGTGAATACTGCTAGCAGTCATGCGGATGTTCTGAATCTAATCTCCGGGGTGTTCTTTTCTTTGAATATCATATTTTGATGGAGCTTCTATATCTATCTTGGGCCATTCTTCATTTGTTTTCTTCTGCAGTTTCATTTCTTTCCATATCTCTTGTATCTGTTTGATGTGCTCCTGTCTTGTGTGAGGCTGCACTTGATGAATAAAATATTGGCTTTTTCCACGCCCTCTGCATTTGTTGTTAGTTCGATCGTTTTTATCTGCTTGAATGTAGCATAATCCAAAGAAAATGCTGCTAATGAAGAAAGAAGAACAAATTATTAGTTGAAATTAAGATCGAATTATGATTATTTAGAAAAACAATTTAATTTCAATTATCAGAATTATCTTTGTAAAATGCAACCAAGTAATAATATAGCAAATTAGTACTTGTCGTCGAATTTGACAAAACAAAGGGGGTGAATTTGCTTCCATTATTTTCAGCAATTTTGGCAGACGAATTAAATTTGAATTTCAAACGACAAGTACTTTTTCAAAGTTAACTATAAATATAGTGTAAATCATTTTGGAAACTGTTGAAGTAAATTCTTTGAAAATCTTATTCTTAGATTTTATATTGGTTTGATTATTTATACACAATGTCAAGCTAAATGGTAAATGCAGTAGTAGTGGTTTGGAAACATATCAGGAGTGACTTGAGGGTCCTTGATCCAAACCATGAACCTGCATTTATGTTAGGTGTACAAATAGGAGTTTTTCTCCGTTTAGCTGGCTATCAATTCGATTGTTTACATGTAATCAATAATCAACATCGGCAAGAAAGGGCTGGATAGCCTAACATAGGTTATACATATTTTATCTGATAGACTTAGGTGACCTTTAATAGACTGATAAATTGACTGAGCATGTATTATGTTATTTAAATGTAAGGTAGGAAGCTGCAAGTTAGTAAGTAACTTAATTATATTAATTTAACTAAAGCCAATAGTTTTTGGTAATGGCTAAAGTCATAATTATCAAGCAGCTAGTGACATTGCAAGGTTGCAAAGTGAATTAAATACACAGTACAAATTGAGTTTAAGTCAGTTATAATTTGCATTGAGAACTACACTGAGTTAGGATAGGAAACACATAAGAACATTGTTGAGCTGAGGCTTGAAGCCACCTAGTGTGACATAATTGATCACAATTGAAGTGATGCAGAGATAGAAGTCATCCGGAGGCCACAGATACACTATTCACGGAGCAGAGCTATGATGGCGGAGTACCTAAATAGTATTCAGTTATTTCAGTTAAAGAAAGATTAGCAGAAATAATACAATCAATAGCTAACATGAGTACATCCCTACTGGCAGTTGAAGTGAAACAATAGTTTAAGAGAATCATTCAATCTACATCAACGCTTGGTAGCAGATGCTACATGGCGACTGTGACAGATAAAGAATAAGAAGAAGAAGAACAATCAGTTCAACATCCGAACTCAGAACTTAAAGTCAACAAACAAACCAGAGCAACCGAATAGCAATGATATCCAAGCCCAAGAGATCAAACAGCTCAAAGGTAAACTTAGATCGACAGAGTTAGACAGAGATGAAGATCACGAAAATCAGAAGAGATAGATAGAGGATCTGAGATGGAAACTGAAAAAACTGCGAGAAGACGAAGGAGAGAACCTGAAAGTGACAGCAACATATGAGAGAACAATCGAACAGGGAGAGGAAAGGAGCTTACGAGCATCACCCACAGTTTGTAAAACATTGAATGGGGTATGATTAACTTGAGTCTTAAGAGTTTTACTGTAGTTTTGTCCCAGCTCTGCTCACACACGTGGAAATAAATGTCTCCCCACATAGTAGCAAGATGAGGACGGTGTCATTGCTGTCTCCTCTCCTAATTGTGGAGCTACGTGTTGCCCACACACGATAGGAATCTCCTCAGCTCCATTATGTTGTCCTCTTTTGTTTTTGCACGCCTAGTCAAGCAGAGATACGTTTCAATATTATCATCAATAATTACATGCTCAATATCCTTTATGGCTTTTTTTAGCCTCTGGAAATGTACTGTTTTTCCATTATTAAGTGTGTACATGTTATGATCAAGCACTTTCTCCACAATGAAGGGTCCTTGCCAATTATTGGCTAATGTGCATACTTGGTTGTGATCTGTGGTGACATGAGGTAAATATGCAAAAACTTTGTCACCTCATTTATGAGGCTCACCATATAATTTTTTGCTAAATGTTCTCTTTTGACATATACTTGATTGATTTGTGTTATGACAAATCATCAGATGAACTTGCTGCATATCTCGTATAAATTGATCTGCATATCTGTCAACACTGGTTTTTGAGTAATTTGGAAACATCATAGATAAGGAAGTTAACACTTCATGACCAAACATAGTCTTAACAGGACTTATTCTGGTTGTGGAATGCACTGCTGTATTATAAAAAAAACTCAATACATTTGATCATGCATCTCCAATTTCTCCCTGCAGCCTGTGAGAGAGCTACTCAAATAAATTTTGTCAAAGTTCTGTTTAATTGTTCTACCAGGCCATTAGCTTGAGGGTGGTAAGCAGTAGTAAATTCATGAATTACTTCTAACTCGTGCATTAAGGCTTTCATCAGATTATTCTCGAACTGTGGACCATGGTCAGAGATGAGTTTAAACAGGACCATACTTCAAAATCCACTCCTTAACTATTTTTTCAGCTATTTTTTCTGCACTTGTACTGTCCAATGGAATAATTCGAGTATATTTAGTGAAATGATCCACTATCACCAAGAGGTATTGAAAACCTTCATCATCTCAAGACAGCTGTTCTAAATCCATATCAATGATTTCATTGGGACTGGTTGCAGTGCAACATTCTAACTCGGCTCTCTGTTCTGGAAAATGGCTAGCATTATTCAAGAGACATCTCTCGCATTTATTGATGACATCCATAACAGCAGCCCTGATTCCAATAGTAACGTATTGTGAATTAAAAGTTTTCTCTGTTTGGATTATTCCTAAATGCCCCTTCACATGTACTCATCTTACTAGATCTCTTCTAAAGTACTCTGGAATGGCAAGTCTGTGATTGCGACAACTTTTAGCATAAAGTAATCCCTTATCTGTCATTGTCCAATTGTATCAGTTGTAATAACAAGTAGCTATCAGAAGAAGGGGGAAAAATGGATCCTTCATAATGTTGGATAATACTTGATCACTTTGTTGATGTTTTCTTCTTCAGAGATTTCTTCACATATCAAAATTGGTAGAATTTCCTTCCCATTACAATCTGCATTAATCTCGGGGATTAACTCATACTCAGTATGCAGAATAAATCCAAATGGTACTTTCTCTCCATCTGGTCTCTTTAAATCCCTTTTGTAGCTGGGCAGTGCCATCCAATAGTCAGCATTTAAGTGTAAATGGTCAGGACGATGTTTGATTGAAAAAGAGAAATCATTTAGATATTCTATCTATCTGGCCACTATATTGGATTTATCTCTGGAGAATTTTTTAAGCCAGGCCAAGGCGCTTTTGTTGGTACATACAATGAATTTTCGACCTAATATAAAATAGCGAAATTTCTTCAGTTATTCCACTAAAGCTACCATCTCACACTTTGTGGCTCCATAGTTCCTTTCAGGATCTCTAAGTTTTCTACTGGAATAATGTATCGGACTTTCAACTCTGTTTATTTCTTGACTTAATACACCACTAATAGCAACAGCACTGGCATTGCAATTGACAATAAAGGTTTTACTATAATCAGGAGTATTTAATGAAGGAATCTTTTTTGAGTTTGTTTTTTATTTTCTCCAATGCATCCTGTTCATTCCAGGTCTATTTAAACTCATTATTCTTCTTAAGTAAATTTGAAATAGATTTGGTCTCCTCAGCTAGGTCGGGAATGAACATTCCGTAATAATTTAGAAAGCCCATCAATCTCTGCACATCTTTTTGACTTCTAGGTGTTTCTATTTTCTCCAAAAAATGTAAAGCATTTGTTTTTATTGAAATTTTCCCATATTCTATGACTCTCCCTAAGAAGGTAACTTTCTTCTGAACCAACAAACATTTATTTCCATTAACTTTCATCCCAGCTTGTTGTAATAATTCTAACGTATGATTTAGTTTTTCTAGATGTTCTTCAAAGGTTGTACTGGCTACTAGTATATCGTCGATGTATGCTGATATACCAGTTTCAAGCATGTTTGATTTATCTTTCAGCACCTTGGTCACAAAATGCTGAAAAGTGGCTGGCACATTACACAATCCAAAAGCCATATACTTCCACTTGTACAAACCATAGGGCTTAATGAAGGCCGTTTCCAGAATATCAGATGGACGCATTGGCACCTGCCAGTAAGCTTTACACAAATCTAGACAGGAGAAAAACAGTTGGGGCAGCATAAGGACTATTCTATTTTTGATTAGGTTGCTTAAGATCTTTTCATATTCTGCTTTAAGGTTTTCCGGTACTCTCTGCACAGGCAGCCAAATTGGTTTTTCGTTTTTTACTTTGATTGTATGTTCTTCCCCAATCATTTGTCCTACACTTATGGTTCTGTAATTGAAAACTTCATGCTTACTTTGTAAGACAGAAATGAGTGATCGTTTCTCATGATGTTCTAGATGTGGGTGAGTCTTGTTATTAATGGAAGGTATTTTTACTATATCAGATGGTTCCTCCAAATCATGAATCGCAGTACATATTGAAAAACAAGAAGTCACTACATTCTCAACCTGAACTGGTGCACCTATGATTTGTAACTTTGACACATCCAATCATACAGGAAAAGTGGATCCATTTAGGATTGTCACATACCTCTTTCCTGCGGATACTTTACATAGGTCAGGTGAAAAAGAAATCTTTTTAATATATTTACCACATAGTCTCACGATCATAACATCTCCATTCATTTCACTATTTGAAAATACCACTGCTCTTGTCCAATGCTTAGACTCCAAATGAACAGGCTCAATTAAATCAAATACCACCTTTTGTTCCAGAATAGTTGCTAACTGTGTAGCTTCTTGACCCTTGATGGATATTGTATTAGCTTTATAATTGATGACACACTTGTTCTTTTCCAAAAAATCATTACCCAAGATGAGATCATATGGGAGTTTATGATTAGATGCATTGATCACAATGAGGTCAATGCTAAATGGTTCAGCATGAATTCGTAACATCTCTCAATCTCCCCTTCAAGGAGATTTGATTTCCTGAAGAATCAATTAGCTTGATGGAAGAGGAATCCAATGAATCACAGGTTAAACACAAACCTCATTCATCACTAATGATTGAAGCAGCAGCTCCAGTATTAATGGTAGCATTAATGATTTGTCCATTCATTTCAACAGGAATCAGGTTCTTACAGATGAGATTAGTTATAACCAGGATATCCTGAGCACGTTTTGAGGGAGTTGGTACTCCCTTTAATTTAAATTCTGCGATGTGGTAATTTCATTGTCTGTCAAATCTACTAAAGGTGTTTCATCATTAGGTTCAGACAATACAGAATCCTCTACTATAAATCCTTCCCCATCAGCTATTAGTTGGATTTTCACATAACAGTTGGATTTCAAGTGGCCTTTATCTCCACATTGAAAACAGTAAACAGATGCCATATTAAACTCTCTCTTAAGGACTGTTTTCTTCGATGTACTTGGCTCAGACTTTATCCTTACTCCAGATAATTCATTAGCATCCTTATCAATTTGATTAGAGTTATACATCAAGTATACCACACTGATTACCTTTCTAATGATCTCATGTAGACTTTCTTCTGGGTCACATTTTACTTCCAACTGACTTCTGATAGAAGGGGGAAAACCTTGACAAATATATGAAAATAAATCATGGTGAGAGTACTCAGCAGATAAACTACTAAGCCTGAACAGCCTCTCAACTTGAGTTATATAATTTTTGATATCATCACCTCATTTGAAGGACATGTCACAAAGTAAGGTTTTGTATTGGTGCTTGATATGTGGGGCTTGATAATGGTCCTCAAAGAAACCCACCAACAACTGATAATTGGTTTTGATATTGTGATCAAGCATCATGTATTGATTATATGCTAAGCCACTGAGATACAGTGGGAACTGGGATATGGTGCTTTCTTGTGAATTCTTTTACTGTTTAATAGTGAGTTCAAATAAAAAGAACCACTCGTCAAATGATTGAGACACTGCATCAATTTGTCCAGTGAATTTAGGCAACACTGAATGTTTACTAAAAACTTGTAACTGCCCAGTTGATTCAGGAGGGAGAATAGAGTGACAATATTGTGGTAGACTACTAGATGTTCCTACATTCACCAGACTTGTGTCACTGACATGCTCTTTAAATGTGGGTACCACAGTAGTGCTCACAGGATCAGAGATCAAAGAGACATAACCATTTTCAGGGGTGGCTACAGTAGTGAGGGTGGACACCTGAGTGAGAGCAGACTGCGTGAAAGTAGGGTGGCAAGTCAAAGAGGTTGTACAGGATGAGGCAGAATTTGAAGGAATTATTGTCTCAACTTCTTCACAACTGAGAGGCTGCAATTTACCAAGTACTAATAATACACGGCGCAAATAGGCCAGGTGGAGGATGTTACAGTGATTCTATCAGCAAGAGCATCTAAGGCTTCATTTAATATGACATGGGTGACATACTCATCAGCGTGATTTTTAGGTGATTGCACCTCATCTTGATTGTTAGCATAACTAACAGCAATTTTGAGTTCCTGAATTTGTAATTCTAATGCAAATGTAGATTCCAAAATCTGTCTTTCCATCCTTTGATAAGCAATGTGTTGAGTGTTACATTCTGCTTGAAGGGACTCCATGTGGCATTCACTTTCCATTTGCAAGGCTACTTCCTGGGATAAAGCATCTTTCAATGTGTGATTGTCATTTGATGATCATCAAAATGTGAAGTAGGTTGGCTCACACTATTGTAGGGACGTGCAGGAACATGTAGTGGAGCATTGTGGGTGTTTAGAATCTGATGGAAATTTCTATGATAATCTGGACTGACATTACTGTAAGGGACAGTTGGAGTATTCTGATCCATCCTCTGGGCAGTTGGTGTAGGAGAATTAGGTAAAGATAAGTTAAACAAAGATCCAATGGTACAAGGGGTAATGTCCAGGTTACCACCACTTGTACAGGGGACACTCTGAGATGGAGGAGTCCCAAAATGAGGAGAATAAGTAACTGTATGACTCGAATCCATAACTAAGTAAGAACAAAATAATAACTTCCAAAATGACAGTTGGGAGCACTTCCACAAACACAAAAGAAACATGCAGCTCATAAAAATCACAAATAACAACCCAAATGTGGGATACAGCAGTATTTGGTAATAAATCCAACACATAGAACACTGAGACAAAAAAGAACTTTAACAAGTAGCAACAAACAAAGCAGAACACATTAAAAATAGCAATGCCCCCTTCTATGGGCGGAATTGTAAGTTACACATTGATTGGCAGATTTACTCTGAAATCCAACTGCAGTCAGGGGAAACAACTATCCCAGCTGACATGCCCCAAAACAAAAACTAAACCAAATCCAAACCACTGAAAGAAACAACAGAAAAATAGTTTGTTATCACATCAGTGTCCTGTCATAGTCACCATGTAGAATCATGGACTGCAATAGTAATTACACTATAAAACTAATTGACTCTGCAGAAGGTTTTAAATAGCTATACCATATAGCCCTGATTCCAGTAAAAAGTAAAGAGAAAAAAACTTATTAACTAACATAAACATTGGTAATTCATCCAAGTAATAGATACTTTTAGGTAACATCCAAGATGACCAATTCACATGGCTTCCAGCCGAAGCAAAGTCTTTAGGAAAAGTAAAGTGCTTGATTTGAATGCATGGTGCTACCCTATCTGTCTCACTTATTAATTTCTATCTCACAACCACAAAAACATCTCATTTTCATTGTTATCTCTCAGCTCACTAAATAATAGTCTGTAATTGCCAGACATTCGTGCTAGCCAACAGCATATTATCATCACAGTGTTATCATTTATAAGTGCATGTACGTGTTGAACATTGAATGAGAGTTTTGTTATTACCCTATACATAACTGTATACATAACCTAATTGGTCCACAATTTGGGCTGGTAAGATCAGAGATGATCTCCAGGAGCTACATGTTGCCCTGTACCTTGAGAAAGCACTCCCAAATTGTTGCTGAACTTAAGCAATTAATTTCATATCAAAAACAAATAATAAGTAAAAGTAAATGGTAACTGAGGCTAGACAAATTCTATTAACCATTCTCAACATAATTTCTCAATTTATACAATTCAAGTGATTACCTGTCTTTGTTTACAAATAAAGATCACCAGATAATCATGTCACATTTTTCCCTCACAATTTAATTTGAGCAATAATATTATGTAGCACCAAATTGAGGGGACATAAAGTGACTTTTGTAAATTAAAATCAAAATAAGGAGATATGTCATACTGACGTCATTACAAATCTAAATATAATAAATAATAATCACAAATTTTCCCCAAGTGACTCTACAATATCATCTGTCATAAAATAAGAGTTCACAATATAGAATAATCCAGATAAAATGTTGCTAATAAAGAAAGAAGAACAAATGATTAGTTGAAACTAAGATTGAATTATGATTATTTAGAAAAACAATTTGCCAATTTTGCTTAATGCAAGGTGGATGCCCTTGCAGTGTATAATAATTACTTGATTGAATGCACCAAGCAACAATGCTTTGGCAACTAATAAATGTCAAAACTGAACTAAAATATATTAATGAATTTACAATAATTGTTTATTACATAATTTCATGATTATTCTAAGATTTCATATGAGGCTATTTTCAGCATTATGTTAAATGCCTCTTAAGTTTGGCTAATCAATCAATGTTTGTTTTATTCTTAATCTTTCTATAGTCAAACTTGCTGCAGTTTTGGGTTCCCACATTATCCATGGGTTTTGCTTTAGATTTATTAGCTTCATAATGAGTTTTTGTGTTCTTTGTTTTTTCATATTGTATGGACTTGACATTATGTAGTTCTTATTTGTCATGTATATGTATCTGATTTATGTTATTTCTTCTGTGAAGCTTTTGTAGTATTTGCTAATTAATGATAGACCCTTCACAGTCACTATGACTATGCATTCTGCTTATGTGTGCCAGTGTGGAATTGTGACTCTGGAAAGAAAAGTTCATAGTCTCTCATATTCATGTTTTGTGAAATTTTTGAAAATTTATTTTCCTAATATTTGCAATTGTATGTTTTCCTATTCTCTGAATTTTTTAATTATTGATTTCACTGTGGTTTTGATGTTACTGTTTTCTATGCTTTCATCTTTTCAATCTTTCCTGAGTGTAAATGCTATCTTGACACAATTCTTCTTCTTAATACAATGACATTTAACTTTCTCTTTTCTTTGATCTTAATAATTATGCAATTGTACTGTGAAAACACATTTGCAAGGTGTGTTGATAAGGTAATTTTTGTATCTGGATGTGCATGACATTTCTTCTTTGGCTGTGCAGCTCTCAAATCTGTCCTCAAAATGTTAAATTATTTCATTAAAAAGGTGGAAATAATGTAGAGTCACTCAGGGCCTCTATTCTTGACTTTATTCTTTTGATTATTTTGGCACTCAGAAAATTAGAGTTACATCACCATAATTTGTGATTTGCTGCTATCAATTTATATCAATTTCTTTTAAATTGATTTGTATATTTTCAAGTGCAATTATTTCAATCAATTTTTTATTTGTCCCCTCAATCTAAACCTACATGTAATTGCTCATTTAATTTTGTGAGGGAACTCATGTGCAAGTTGTAAACATTAAGCAGGTAATAATTTACAAAAATTGTAATAAATACTTGAGAGACTTGTATTGAACACACAATATAATTCATCTTACTCCAATCATGTTTGATCTTCTCTAATTTATTTATATACTAACCCCTTTTAGGTTTCATCATGGATTTTAGTCTGATAATTTCTGCTTAAGATCCAGCAACAATTTGGGAGGATACTGCACTGGGTCTGGGGTGACAAATAGCTCCTTAATGGTGGCAGCCCAAATTGTGGTCACTTTAGGTTATGGAATGGCTATGTGTAAGTGTAGGGAGTAAGAGCTTTTAATTTGATCATTTCATTTCATACATGCACATAACAAAACCACACTGCAAATATACTATGCCATTGGTGAACATGAATGCACAGCAATTATGTGTTTTTGTTTTATTATTTATTTACATGAGCTGAGACAATAGAACTCTGAGATAAATTGTTCATTTGAGCTAGAAATTAATACTTGAGACACACAAATAGCACCTTGGTGAGTAAGGATGGCTTCATGGATATGGCTTCAGTGTGATGGTATGTGTTATTTCTTTAGTGAAAACAGTGAACCACCAATCTTCTTTCTTTTCTCTAGAATGCAGGTTGCTCTCTACAATGATAGTCTTTGCAACCTTTGATATTATCTCTTGAGTTTCCCAGTACAGCTTGAGTAGCCAGAGCTCACCCATGATTCTACAATATCTACATATACAGGCTTTTACTGATAATCAGTAAGATATGTGATTTCCATTAATGACTAAGTGAATTGCTTTTTACAAAAAGCAGAAATAATATAAAAACTTACACCACTGTTGAAAAAAAACAAAAACTGATAGTAAAGCAAGAAATGGCTGAACATATTGCAGCAATATTGCTTTTTAATGTATTTACAACTTTCTATTAGTTGTTCTTAGTTATTAATCCAGTATGAAGATTTCATGTTTTAGTAATTCAACTCATATTGTATAATCAATGCATCATCAGGGGCAAAAGCAAAGATAATAACTTTAAATATTCAAAACAAATGGAAGGTCACTCAATACATAAACAATTGAAGGAACTGGAGCAATCCCTGGTTCTCCTGAAATAACAAACTAATGATGGTAATTAAGCTAGCTATCCTTAGGTAAAAGTTAAAAAAATTTTACAGCTCAGCAATTCCACATACCATCTGCTGAGGATCTTGTGGTATAATTGACAGAAATCAATTATAAATAAGTAAAAAATGATGAAAAATTTAGTGATTCATAATATAAAAGTTTATTTATTTAATCATCCAACAAATGAAAGGAAGATAAATTGACAAAATCTATATATGCTGTGGAAAATTTACACTAATAATCACTATGTACACTTTTTCATAGTACAAAGCAGTTCACATTTATATATATCTATATATATATATTTATAACTTTGAAAATGTTGAATGTAATTTTTTTATATTTATATTTAGTTAAATAGAATTAGAATTAGCAAGGCAACAATGAGTGGGAGTCAACTCTCTCATGACACCCTTGCATTAATAGCATTAATCTGGAAAAATTGTAATAATACATCACATGGGCTTGCTATTTACAAATATAATACAGAAATTTATATCATCTTGTTTGATTTTATATTTGATACTGGTATCTCTGCAGGTATATTATTTAAAATTTTTGTTTACAAAAACAAAGGAGCCTTTCAATAAGCAGATGGTTTACAAAAACAGAGGAGCCTTTCAATAAGCAGATCCATAAGGATTTAAACCTGTAATTTCAATTTTAGAAATGGCTGTGTTGTCTTACTCTACAAATCTGTAAATACTTTATAGAAATAGATAAGCTACCAGAAATTAATCTGAAGTAAATATGACACTAAACAAATTAGCATTTATTTATTAGCTATTAATTATGAAAGTACAAAGCACAAGACATGCTAATGCAATTCTTTAATTGTCAGGTTAGATCTAAACAGTTTCAGGGGTAAAATATATGTATATAATATTGTACAATTGCAGGGGAGCTCTGGCTACTCAACCATTACTGGGAAACTCTAGAGTTGAGATTGAAGTTTGCAAAGGGTACCATTGTAGAGAGTGACCTGCATTCCAGCAAAAGAAAGAGCATTGGTGGTTCACTGATTTACTTAAGAAAAACAGAAATTATCCATATAGAACAGACTTCCAGCAGTGACCAATTCACATGGCATCATGCCAAAGCCATATCCACAAAGCCATCCTTACTTGCCAAGGTGCTAATTGTGTGTCTCAAGTATTAATTTCTAGCTCAAGTAAACAATTTATCTCTGAGTTCTATTATCTCAGCTCATGTAAATAAATAATGAAGCAAGAGGCGCAAAATTCCTGTGCATTCACATTCACCAATGGCATAGTATATCTGCAGTGTTTTGCCATTATGTGCATGTACAAAATAAA
This sequence comes from Hofstenia miamia, assembly GCA_900660155.1. Lineage (NCBI taxonomy): Eukaryota > Metazoa > Xenacoelomorpha > Acoela > Hofsteniidae > Hofstenia > Hofstenia miamia. The sequence goes on from CABFPE010002217.1 coordinate 13,812, forward strand.
ATGATCAAATTAAAAGCTCCTATTCTCTACACTTACACATAATCATAAACTAAAGTGACCACAATTTGGGCTGCCACCATTAAGGAGATATTTGTCACCCAGACCCAGTGCAGTTTCCTCCCAAATTGTCACTGGATCTTAAACAGAAATTATTATACTAAAATCCATAATGAAACCTAAAAGGGGTTAGCATATACATAAATTAGAGAAGATCAAACATGATTGGAGTAAGATGAATTATACTGTGTGTTCACTACAAGTCTCTCAAGTATTTATTACAATTTTTGTAAATTATTACCTGCTTAATGTTTACAACTTACACATGAGTTCCCTCACAAAATTAAACAAGAAATTACACATAGGTTTAGATCAAGATGACAAATAATAAATTGATTGAAATATCTGCACTCAAAAATATACAAAATGATTTAAAAGAAATTGATAGCAACAAATTACAAATTATGACATTAGTGTGGTGTAGCACTAATTTTCTGAGCACCAAAATAATCAAGAGAATAAAATCAAAAACAAGAGGCCCTGAGTGACTCTACAATATGTAAACAGTCAATGCTTATAATTATAGCACATATTTACATTTATTTATAACATGATTGAATGTTTCAATGAACTACAACAAATCCTTGATGTTCTCTCACCATTTACTATGATCCTGATTCAAATATTATTGCAAGCAAATATGATAAGAGGCAGAAGAAGGGAGACACTAGGCCTATTGCCTGATTTTAGTTCATGCAAGAAGTAAGAGAGCTTAGTTAATGGGCAAGAACACTAAATTACTATGACATAGTTACAGGCAGAAAAATACACTGTAGGGACACCTGTAAAAAAGAAAGTTAAGAAAAAATTATGTACTTTGAACTATAGCACATTTAATATTCAACTTTTATTTCACTACAAAGCAATTTTATGTAGAAAAATTGTTGCTGCATTTATTTTTCTGCTATTCATTTTTTTAGGAAAACTGAAGAAAACCAACACTGAGAATTTTGTCTCAAAATCAAATTGAACTGACCAACAAAAGAAAGGTAGAAATTTGCCATCAAGTATTCTTAACTGAAGGACAGGAATAGAGAATGTACTTATGAAGGAGCAGGACAGATAAAATATTTGCAAAATAAGATATGGCTGACAAACCCAAAAGGGGTCATGGCATTGTAGCCCCCTGTCTGTGCCACTGCTCATCATTAATAACAATGTTGCTAATTCACAGTCCTGCATACAGGCTCAGAAATCAAACAATATTCTAAGCAAACTTTTATCAATACTTAATGATTTAAATAGAAAATATGAATTTTTCCAATACAAAATTTCAAGAAAGTCTTCAGCCCCACACACAGAGACAAAAAAAGTTTTGGAAAGAAATAATGTACAGAGGACATACATGGCAACCATGTTAAATAAAGATTAAAACTTCCACCCTTCCTGGTATAAACTACTGTAGGATCATCCAAATAAATCTAAGCTGCAAACATTGAACCAAGATGAGTATAAGATTGAAAAAATGATGATTAGAAATATTGTATTAGATCAATTAATTTGTATTATGCAACCAAGAAACAATATGTGTCAGAAATAAGAGATTAGTATCAATTGATAATAATACTTTTGGCAAAACAAGGGGGTGAAATCACTTCCATTCTTTTTAGCTGCCAAAAAGTTCAAATTTGAAATTGACAGGTACTTTTCTAGATTTGCTATAAATAGAAATGAAACCTTGTAAGCAATTGATAAAGAATTTTACAAGGAATTCTTTTTTTTTCTGTTATTACAGTTTGAATATTTATTACAATGTCAATCTAAACAAGTGGTGTTTAGTAGTGGTCTGGATCCATCATCAAGATCAATTCTAGGGTCTTTGTGTCAGACTATGAAAGTGCACTTAAGTTAGGTATAGGGGTTTTTCTCTCATACACTCAGTACATGTATTAAAATAAATGAATTCAAAATATGGTTGGATGACCAAAACCTAGGTGATATATTATTACTATTTCAGATCCAAATTATGTTATGTTAATGTAACATCCTCCACCTAGCTTGTTACGCCGTGTCTAATCACTGTTAAGGGATGCATAGTAAACTGCGGGTGAGGTGTTACCCATTTGTTGAACCATCAGACTTTTCTCTCTCTTATTAACTAGTTATGTTAATTAATTGATCGAGTATTAACCATCACTGTTTAGGTGACTGGGCAGTATGATGTTTCCTCTTCAGTTGTTCCATGGGCTCCTGCCCAAAGCCGATCTCCACAACACAGCTCCTCCTCTTCTACGACGATGGTTG
>CABFPE010002221.1:0-16100 GCA_900660155.1 Hofstenia miamia
ATTATAATGGCTTCCATCACATATCAATTAAATTGTGGAATAATTTAGATTATGAAACGCGAATAGAAAAAAACTATAAAAAGTTTAGAAAAAAATTGAAACAATTTCTTCTAATAAAACAGTATACATTAGGGGACGGTAATACACTTCATGCATTTGAAACATACATTCAACATTGAGCACCTACACAAACATCCACTCAAACATTGATTATATTATTATATATTGTACATATTAATTTGTAGAAATTTGTTCATGTTTATTTTCTTTTGTCATGTGTTAGTTTGTAGATATTGTATACATATAATGCGCAATAAATTTGCTCTGACTCTTATTATTAATAAATTGATTTATTACCTTAATATAGGTCTATAAACTTATTAAGTCAACAAAATCTTTTATTGAATGATGAACTGCAAGATGATCAGCTTGATTTGAAACTTAAAGAGTTCACTCAGATAAAAATCACAATAAACACCTCTTTAGTTGACTGGAGGGTTACAATTCCCCTAAATAGATGTTGAAGCGAGACTACCCAGTCCTTTTTCAGGCAGAACAGATTTTCTAAGCTAAACAGTCTTAAGTACTCTATTTGCGAGTTTTCTTTATGGCGATTCCAAGTAACTTTAGAAATCCATTTTTGTATTATAATCTTTAAATATAACTCTACAACATCAATTTCGGAATAGCTAAGTTAAAATTCGGAATAATTTTTATGTTTTAAATTTCTGGATAAATGAAGTGGTTCATGGTTTTTTATTTACATATTTTAGATGTTGTATTATTGACAACAAACAACTATACATAATATCATGACATGTATATTCACTATAAGGATTTGCAACATTGGTTGTGTAAATTTCAAAATCTTAAATCTTTTCATAAAAAAAGTTTGAATCTGAATGAGATAATAGGTCTTGAAGCACATATTTGAAATGTGTTGACAATACAGTCAATTTCTGACGTCATAACACCAGAATATCTTAGTATTTAGCAAGCTATAGTTCTGTCAAGTTTGATTTTATTAGGGTGGGGTTCTCTTAGAGCACGTCTTCGGATTTAAAAGTGAGAAAAGTCGAGATAGAGTTAATATTTTCACATTTGCATACACTGTTTTCAAGTTATGTATTCAATATAATTTGCATGTGATTGTATTTGCATAAGGTCTGTTTTTGTGAAAAATGAAATATTTAAGGATCTTTCATTTACGCCAGTCATTCTGTCCCTGTTCACTTTTTCTGAGCGATTTCGGGTACCAGAGAAAAAGTGGGCACGATTTTGGAAAATGTGGACAGGGCTAAATTTCTCAAAAACTAGATTTGGATAGACCTTGGCAGGCCCAGAACATTTAGGAGGGACATAAGTCCCACATGTTCACAAAGTTTGATGACCCTCAGACCATTATTGGCTGAGATATTTTTCATCAAAATTGAATTTCGTGTCCACTTTTTCCAAACCAAAAAAACCTCAAAATTCAAAGGCAGGGTTTGCCTGAAATAATTATCCCTCTTGTGGTGCTTTAGTTTCCCTGATCTTACTGTGCATATATTTACCTCATAAATTGAAAAAATTGCAAAAATATCCAAAAAATGGGAAAAAGTGGACATGGACCATGTCATTTTACACGGGTCCACAAAAAAATAGCGAGTTGGGGAGTCTCCAATGATATTTTGGTTGTCCATTAGGCACTTCAAATTCAGAACGGTTTTTATTACTGAGAGTGGAATTTCTACAGAAGTTTGCACTATTTGAACATACTAAGAGCAAAAAAATTCACGCAGCTGTTCTATTTTTTATAGCAATTTAGTAGAAGAAAAACCAACGAAATTCTACAATGCCATAAATTTAGGTGTACCACTAATAACATGCCAACAATAAATTCCCAACGTTATTGCTTTTCCATCATAACAAGAAATGTGTACACTCGTCAATACAGTTTTCAAAATAGAAATTGTTGAATTAGTGTCTCCACTTGCTATCTTAAACTGTAAGCAAGGAGACTTTTTCGATAATACTTTTTCAAAGTTATTTCTACATTTAAAAACAGCGTTCCATTGATACGTGTAAATGACTGACATTGTGAAAATGCAAAGAAATTAGTACAAGCCGTTCTAGTTTACCCGCCTTTTTCAGTTTTTATTACCCAACTCTCAAATTTCGTATGTATTACATCATTCTTAGCTAGGGGCATTAAACATTAACTGTCTCAAAAATAAGTGCACTTTAGTAAGTGCAATACGTGTATTTCGTACTAAACTAATAGTGCACTTATTGTAACATCTCTCGCATGTGCTTTGGATCCCTAATTATCTATAGAAACCTATTCTTAGGGAACTGACTGCGAGCAGAATATATTAAAAAACACTAAAACTGTGCTAAAACTGTTCTCTATTTACAACAAATGCTCTTGCTTATATACAAATAAATACCAACATATATACAATTTACATGCTAAATCGAAAACATTTGGTCTGGTTGATTCAAATAACCAGTACTGATATTACATTATTAAGTGATCCAGTACACTTATTTTGCTGTTTTTCATAACTAAAAAAATTGGAAAAATTGTGAATTTTGTCATGTCTTGTTTTCAGAATGGTTGATTTCAAGCCAAATATCAAGTATTTATTGTATTTGCAATAAATTTTACACCAGAATTTAAGTTCAATGTGTGAAGCAAATAATTTGCATTTTTATTAAGTGTACATTAGGTTGTTTCTTTGGAGAATAACCTACTATAAGAAAAAATGGTGATTTTGTATTTGAATTAAATAGCTTAGAAAAACAAATGGTTTTCATTACTTTGTGCATTCGGATTTATTTAATGCTTGATACAAACAAAGCACATCTATAGTAAGTGACCTACTTTTGCTTGGCCACATTTTGAAGCAAAATTTGGTTGCAGTTAAATTAAATCACAAATCTAAAATCACAATTTTAATATGGTTTCTAATGTAACATAATCGTAATCTTATCATATGTGGTCAAATTGAGAAAAAAGGAAGAAGAAACCAAGACTGAATATTAAAATAAAATATTAATTGTAAAAACATATGATTAAGATTAATTAGTTATTTTGTAAATTTATAGTGCAGTATTTTTGATATTAATTAATTTGGCAAAACGGCACTAGACTAAATCGCTACTGCTAATTAAGGCAGAACTGCGTAATCAGCAGACGAACAGAAATTAAAACGTTCGAAATTGTAAACAACTGGAATTAGCAGGTACTAGTTAAATATTTGATTGTTGTTAATTTTTTACTATAAAAATTGTGTAGTTGATCATTTTGTTGATGAATCTAATTTACTGGGATTTACTTTCCTTTTTTGTATCAGGTTATTTTATTTAATACAATGGAAAGCTAAAGGTTCGAGCTCTCGGGTATTCTTGACGGTGGTTGGCGAATCCAGTTAACGGGTGCAGTGTATAGCCGGTGCTTACCCAAGAGGCTCTTAGGTTAGGTGTAGGAATAGGGGCTTTTACTCGTATTAGCTTTCCTATCGTTCGTTGTTCATATTACAACTTATATTACATTATGTCATTACATCTATTTGCATTAGGAAACTACAAGATCTGTTTGTGTTATTTTGAATATTGTTTATTGCATATGATTACTAGTGGACTGACGGACTATCAATTCATTCCTTTTGCGTTGACCGTATTGATTGTTCACATGTACTCTAGGCTAGCATGTAATTATTTATATGTAGGGTTATTATATGTACGGACTCATAACAAGCTAATGCATCCCGGTTGCGAGATTCCTTTATTAAACACTTTCAGTAATAACAAGAACAATCAATACATTAAATTAGTAAGGTATCACACATTATCACCATTGTACTCATGCACACTATTCCATTACACTGAGTCATCTAAGTTGTGGTTGGTGTCTCTATCGATGTGGCAGTATCGCATGGAAATACTCGTTGTAGCGTAATTCTTCAATTCCTCTTTTGTGCTTTGTTGCAGGTCGGGTAAGCGTACCCTGTACTTTGTACCCTCTGTCTCGTGTCTTGGATCTAAAATAACAGTCGTTAGTTTCGTATCAATGTCAGTTGATCAGATAATAATATAATTATTTAACGGCTAAACAAAAGAACAAAAAGAAGAGAGATGGAGAATAGAGAATGTTAACCAAACTTACACAAAGAAAATGTTAATCTAAGAGAAGAAAACATAGTGAAGCAACTAGAAATTGATAATCTGAAAGACGAACTGAGACTAATTGAGTTGAAAAAAAGCGAAGTAATGACAATAGAGAATGTGGTAGTAGAAAAACCGCAGGAATTAAATACAGCGGTACCACAGGATGAGCTGATAATGGATGATTACAAAACAGCACAAAATGAAGAAGAATTTATAAAGAAATTAGTACAAAATGTGACAAAACAAGTAAAGATGAATTGTGAGAAACCGATTGAAAATAAACCAATCTTTAAGGAGACAATATTATTGGAAGAGGACGATAACGATACGTCAGTATGTAAAGCAGTGCTACTGAAATTCACGGGAAGAGTCACAAAGCAGTGCTACCGAAATTCACGGGAAGAGTCGATAATTACTCACCAACATTTAATGAATGGCTGGAGATTTTTGAGATGAGCATGAAAGAGAGAAAAGTAACGCAACAGAGAGCAGCAGCAAGATTCCCGCTATATTTAATGGGTGCGGCGTATCAGCATTACTTAGTACTGGATACCCAAACAAAAATGGACTACAAAAAGTTAATAGGGGAATACCAGCAGTACTATGATGACGAGAGTTTTAAAAGTCAGTATCGGATGTTGCTAAATGGAATGAAAATGAATACTAGGGATGACTTACGAAATTACATGTCCCAAGTAGAAAGATTACTAAAGCTCAGTTCGAGAGAACAGTGATATTCGAAATATGATTTGTTTGCACATATCAGTAAAGGATTACCAGAGGCGATTCGAACGCAATTTCAAATTAAATGCGACGCAGACGATTCGCTAGATAAAATGATTAGAAAAGGACTTGCAATACAAATAACGATGGAGAGTAATGCAAGAATCAATGAGAAATCAACGATTGGAAAACCGATAGTAAATCGAATGACCCCGATGTTCACTAAACCAGTGAATAAACAGTTAACTAAGAAATCGGGAGAGGATCTAGTAAAGATCAAGTTGAAAGATGGCACAATAAAGCAAATAAAAAGGAAAGACCTGAAGTGTCAAATGTGTGGTAATAAGGGGCACACAAAGAAATTCTGCAAAAGACAAATAAATTGGATAGAGGAGGAAGACTCATACTTTGACGAAGAAGATTTAATAGAAAATGAAGAAGAGCAAGAGGAAGAAGAAATTGAGTCGACAGAGATGGAAAATTTAAACTAGAAGGAGTGCCGTCTCCGACAAAACGAGCACCCGTATTGATAGTTACTGACCTGCTGAAAACAAACACAATAACAGTTGTGATCAATGGCGTAATGGTAAATGCAACAGTGGATACGGGAGCAGTAATATCAATAATAATGGATGAGTGTGCAGTGAAAGTTGGTTTTCAAGGAAAAGAACTGAATAATGAGAAAAACAGACTTATAAACGCTTCAGGAGACTATATAGACGTAAAAGGGAAATTGGAAAAGATACTGATAAGGTTAGCCAATACTACATTTTTTCAAACGTTCACAGTAATCGACACCGAGAAAAATCAACTACCATATGAAATAATTTTGGGAAATGATTTCTTAGTTGATAATAAGTGTATTATTGACTACAACAAGAAGACAATAACAGTACAGGAAGAGGTGATAACAACTTACGAAGACAAAGAAGCAAATGATACCATAATATTTAAGATAACACAGGATGTTAAGATACTGCCGAACAATTGGAAAATGTGCGAGATAGAGACGGGAGAAGCAATAAATATGGAAACAATGATATATAGTCAGATTGGCATAAACACGAAAAGGGTATCAATCCCATCAAGTTTGTGTACCGTCAAAGAGGGGAAAGGCTGGATACCAGTGTTAAATGCAACGAATCACGTAGTCAATATAAGTAAAGATAAAGTAATCATAAAAGGGAGAAGAGTCAAGACTGAAAAACAAATGGTTGACAAAGTTATTAATATTATAACTGACGAAGAGACTCAAACATTCCAGATACCAGAAATTAAAGATGAAGAATATCAACACCTTGATGAGAAAGAGAGACAAGCATTGATAAAAATTCTAAATAAACACAATAAGATATTCAATTTTGGCGAGATAAGTGTAGGAAAAGCCATTGGTGAAACACATAAAATTATTACTACAACAGACGAGCCGATAAGACTACCTTGCAGAAGGGTACCAGAGAATTTAAAAGAGAATTACAATACGATTCTGAACGAGTTGATAGACAACAAGATTATATGGCCGAGTGAAAGTCCCTATGCGTCACCAATGGTATTCGTCAAACAAGGTGACAAGTATAGGCTTTGCATAGACTTTAGAAAGCTGAATGATGTATCAAAAAAGGACGCGTACCCATTACCTAGGATCGATGATATGATTTACGAGGCAACAAAAAACAAATACTTCACATGCATTGATCTTTGCAAAGCCTATTGGCAGGTTCCAATGGAACCAAAAGACATCGAGAAGACAGCATTTATAACGCCATATGGTTTATTCGAATGGATGTACATGGCATTCGGACTTTGCAATGCACCAGCAACTTTTCAACGCTATGTCACAAAAGTTCTTAAACAAGATAATAAGAAAATGGATGAAGGAGTATGTGCTTACATAGACGACATACTAGTGGCAAGCAATACAATAGAGGAACATTTAGCGAAATTAGATAAAACACTAACGATTTTGTACAATGCCGGACTACGTGTTAATGGGAAAAAATGTGAAATTTTGAAAACAGAAGTAGTTTTTTTGGGAAGGCAAATCCAAAAAGGGAGAATCAAAATGAAGAATAACTCAAAAGAAATGATCCTTAACATTAAGAGTCCGAAGACTAAGAAAGATGTACAAAGGATAATGGGCTTCATTAACTATTACGGGTCATTTATACCGAATATTGCTCAAAAGACGAATAAAATAACAACATTGCTAAAAAAGTCGAAACCATTTGAATGGACATGGAAAGAGGAAGAACAATTAGAGAATATAAAGAATGAACTTGCGAAAATGCCGTCATTAAATACACCCGACTATCAAGAAGAATTCATTTTGGATTGTGACGCAAGCACAGTGGCGATAGGAGCGTGTTTGGGTCAAATGAAAAATGGGAAGGAAGTCCCTATACAATTTTTTAGCAGAAGATTAAAACCTAGCGAAGAAAATTATGGCTCGACGAAATTAGAGATGTTAGCCTTAGTAGAGAGTATCAAGAAATTTCGATACTTTTTAATTGGACAAAAGTTTAAGGTGAGAACAGACAATAGCGGACTAGCATGGTTGAAAAAGTTCTCTGGTGATAAGTCTTCGATTGTATCATGGTGGATAGAATATTTAAACAAATTCCGATTCACAATAGAGCACAGGAAAGGTAATTTACATAAAAATGCGGATTTTTGGACAGCCCTCCCGGAATATCAAAGGGATATTGAAAAACAGGAAGGAGAGAAAAAACGATTTGACTTTCTACCTCACAACGAGTACAAGGAGCTACCAGAAATCAATGCCGATAAGAAAGGACAAGCAATAATGCCGATTGTGATAAAAGAAGAAATCGAAGAGAGCGAGATTATCCAAAAGCAAAAAACGGATATGATATTAGCGGAGATAAGAGAAAAAATTACGAATGCAGATAAACAATTAAGTAAACAAGCTAATAGCTACTACCAAAGGTACACATGGAAAATTAATGACAATGGACTACTATATGTAAGTGGAAAAATTTTAAGAATAGCAATCCCAGAGTATTATAAGAGGGAACTGGTGAAGAAAATACATGAAAAAGGTCACATTGGAATTGTACAAACAGAGCAAACATTTAATACAAGATTTATAACAACAGGGATACGAAAAGTTGTAGAGGATGTCATTAACAAGTGTACGACATGTTTACTAAACAATAAGAGCCATTTTCCGCAACAGACAGTGCCGTTGGAGAAAATTACATCAACCGCACCAAATCAGATAGTACATGTGGATTTAGAAAAATTGTCGCAGGATGATGAAGGTTATCAATATATTTTGGTAATAGTCGATAATTTTACGAAATATGCTAGGATGATCCCTCTAGACTCGACAACTGCAAAAAATGTAGCAGAGAAAATAATGAAAGAGTGGATATTGAAATTTGGACCGATGGAAGTGATAGTATCTGATCGAGGGGTGCAATTTGAAAGCAAATTGTTCGAGGAGATGGCGAAAATGTTAGAAATAATGACCGAAAAAACAACAGCGTACCACCCACAAGCAAATGGTGCAGTAGAGAGATTAAATAGAACAATGATCAAGTTAATAAGAGTGTTAACATCAAGAGTTGGCGGAAGAGACTGGAGAGAGGTGATAGAAATGGTAGAATACTTCTATAACACTTCAGTACATTCTACAACAGGAGTAACACCATTTAAGGCAATGTATGGTAGGGAAGCTGCAACGCCGATATCGATGCAATATGATAACTATGCGGAAAAACCGGATAATGAATATATTTGAAGGATTAAAAATCAGATAACAGGAGTTCATGAAGCGATTTGTCACAATACAAAGAAATCTGCAATTAGACAGCAGAGAAATTTCAACAAGAAGATCTATGGAAAACCACACAAAAAAGGTGATAGGGTTTATGCATATACTTTGTTGAGAACACATGACATAAATCAAGTAAGAAAGTTAAAAACACAGTGGTAAGGGCCATTTATCATTTCACAAACACTACCGAATAACAACTATAAACTTAACCATGGTAGAATTTTACATTTTCAAAACTTGAAAAGGGCAACAAAAGATATTGACCAGGCCGAACTAGATAAAAATGCACAGTTTAAATTAATTGAAAATAATGATGGTGTATATAATGAGATGAATGATCTTGATAGTGTGGCAGAAGAGGAATTCCAAGAAGAATACAATCCTCCACAGAGAGAGGATGAGAATGAAAGAAGAATAATGCCCTAGAGGGCTGTAAAAAATAAAAATAAATATGACCCTGAGATATGGGATATTAATTTAGTAACTCCATTTAGATTAGATAATGAAAAGAGCCGGCAGTCGATCACCATTGAAGAGCAGAAGAGTACGCAGGAGGTCCCCGAAATCCGATCGTCAGTTAAAGGGCGTGACGAGGGGAGAGAACACTAACGGCGATGGTAGAAAAACTAGGTCTCCCAGATCCGATTGTCAGTTAAAGGGCATGACGATGGAGCATTGTTCACCTAGTAATAGAAGAAGAAGAGTTCGAAGGAAATCTCCTCAATCTGATTGTCAGTTAAAGGGCATGAGGATGGAGAATACGTCAGCAACAAATAAGAGAAGACGAATAAGAAGGAGGTCTCCTCAATCCGATTGTCAGTTAAAGGGCATGAGGATGGAGACAACGCTGAAAAGACCACCCTCAACCAAATGTCAATTAAAGGGCAGGCGGATAAACGAGGGCCAACATCAGGATACCGATCGTCAATTAAAGGGCGTGAGGTTGGAGGAAAAATCAAGCTCGTCAATGGAACACTCCCCCACATCCAGCGGAACTCGAAGCCAATTAAAGGGCGGAGAGGATGCAGCTAAATCAACAGGTCCTTGCTTGCAATTAAAGGCAGCAAGGACTGAAATCCGCGGTCAATACGTTGACCCGGATGTGCAAGACATTGGTGAAGACTCAGGCATGGACACCTCAGAGCAGCCATCTACTAGCTCAATACCATCAACAAGTTATAGTTCACAACCATTCTCTCACAGACAATCATCTACTACAACGAAATCCTCAAAATCTGAAGAAAGAGAAAGCAGGATGACAAAAATCGGAAAAGATAAAATTCATCCATACTTCATAGCGAATAGAAAAATTCGTTACAATTCGCAAGACAACCTATCGCCAGACGAAAAGGTTTTTACAGCAGAACGCATCGACGAAAGAAACAGAAGCATCGGTGATACCTATTGTAATCGATAAACAGAATAGGCCAGTTTGCAATACGATTATTTCCTATTCCAGAAACATGAAAGAAGACTTCAACAGACCATACTTCAAAAGCACGACGCATATAACATTTGAGGAAATGTTCACGCTAAAAGACGTCCAAAAAGTCATCAAAAATAAAAACAAACTAATAGAAAAGTGTGAGCAAGTGAATTTGGACAGAGAGCACATGACGCTGATATATTTCATAAAGAAGTTAGAAATGGCCTCCAAAAATCTCGAAACGAACATCGAAGACACGTTAAAACTAGCAAAAACACATAAAGTAAAAGTCATTGTGATCGCGAGGTCGCAAGATGATGAAGAGATACCGGAATTTTTGCAGAGATTAGAAGAAAAAATGGAAAACGTGTTTATAATGAATAGAGGTGGAGAGACAATTTCGGAAATGATCAGCATAGATTTGCAGATAAATAGCATGGCGCCAGCAGAGAGAATAATGGTCGACTCAAAAATAGCGATTGATATGTATTATCAAGTCAGGACAATGGAAATACTCGGAATAACAGAAAATTTGGAAGAGATAGGAAACCTATATATAAAATGTAGTATGAAGCAAACTCCCGAGCATCTGAAAAGTATAATGGAAGTATGGAAGGAAATGAAAACAGAAAAGCCGATGCATGAAGAATGGCCTCTCATCGATATAAAATCGCCTATAAAAAGTTATCACAAGTCCGTAGAAATGACACTGTTGGAAATCAGAAAGGCGTATGAGATGGATTCAAAAAGAAATTTCAGAAATATGGTATTTGAAGAAATCAACGCACCCCATATTCGTGCACGAACGTCAGTATGGATACTCAGCATAGCATTGACAAACAATGAAAAATTAGTGCTGCCAATTCGAAAGAAGGAAAGAAAGAGTATGGCTAAAAACAAGCGTTATGAGATAGCCATATCACCGATACCGAATAATATTAAGCAATGGCTGTTACAATATGTGGACATATTATCTTTGTCACCCACTAAAAAGATACAGCAGAAGTTTGAGAAATATTACGTATGGTTACTAATGCAGCAACACACACTTGGAAGACCAAGCATAGTAGAACTCGCCAATAAAACCGGAATATGTCCTGCGGAGATAGACATAATCAATGACGAAGCAAAGAAATTTATGTGGGGAGCTACCTCAAATACGAAACTGAAAGCAATAAAACAGCAGCCATGGATGACAACGAGAAACTTAATACGGAGAGAGAGTGTAAGCACGATGGACACGATACAGAGAATAGCAGAAAAACAAGTCAACAAGATTATTACAAACGAGATGAAGAAGTACGTTCGAGATTATCCACAGTGCGCGTATACAAAGATAATTAAAAAGTCAGAAGTTATGCGCAAAGAGGGTGAAAACAGACCAATAGAAATTATAGAGATGGTCAGTAAATCACAGGAAGAAATGAGGATGGAAGAAATGCTGCTACAATCGAATACAATTGCGCTTACGCCAAATACACAGAGAGAGATAGACAAAGTGAACTTGGAAAAGTGGGGTGAAAAAGAACCGAGTGAAATATCGTGGGTCGATACAGATGATGAACGTCTGCTGGTGGAAATAACGGTACGACGAGAAAAAACAGATAACATAGTTCAAAGGATTTACGGTGAAGTCTATGAAAGAGAAACCAAGTCAATGATAAAAATCTTATGTACCGAAGCTTTTACAAGACAAGAAATTACACAAATGTTACAACCTAACAATCAGTTAGCAGTCGACATTGAGTGTATCACATCAAAAATAGTAATGAAGGCAGAAACTGCGAAAAATTTGATGAAACATGGATTAACGAAGCTTTCTGGGAAAGTATAAACACCAGCAAGAACAATTACCCTGCAACGTTTGGCATGGCGACAACATCGAACATGGATGGATCGTATGAAAACATTGAGAAACAGACGTTAACTACATTGTTAAAATGCACACCACCTCCGACGGTTTCTGTACCAATGCTACTACCTACATGGCGGTTGAAGAAGAAAAAACCAGTGAAAGCCTTTTGGCATGAAGAAAACACATACGTAAATAAGCTAGAAGACGCCGAAAGAATTGTGAGAGATGAAAGATATAAGAAATCAAAAGAAATCTTAAGTAAAAACGACAATAAAGAGAGAGTATTCATCGAAGGTGCTGTAACCCCATATGATTTATACAATGAAGGCGAGCCTATACACAAACAGATTGGAAAAGTATGAAATGAAATCGAGAAGAGAAACACGAAGACAGTAATTCTCTTTTCTGGAATTAATGATATAGTATGGGGTGAACTATGGAGTTCTGAATACCGATATTACGATGTGATGCGTAGAGTAGAAATCATAACGATGATATGTTTGGGAAAGAATGATCCAGAGCAGATAACGCGAGAGGAAATCAGAAATAATATCAGTGCGTTTTACGATGAAGCATTGATATCGAAATCTTTAAGGTCCACTTACAAATTCTTTTATCCAGAGACAACAGTACGTCCAGAATTATTGCATAAAAGCAGGGTAGACGCTATGATGACGTTAATGATAGCAATTAAAGGCTTAAAGTTATACGAAAAGTTCTATGAAGAATTTAATGGTAAACTCAACGAGCTAAGGAGTATGTGTACGATCTCGAATAAACTGAGGAATCCAATGTTTTTAAGACATAAAAAACTGGTTACAACGGAAAAGGAGGTCGTGCTGAAATTAACGAAGAATGAAAAATTCGAGAAAACAGAATGGGAGATGCAGGATGCTAACGACATGATTAAACAAGCGGTTGAGATGGTCGATGGTGAAAGAGTCGTGATCCTTAATTAGCTGTGCTGGAGGGGGAGTGTAACATAATCATAATCTTAGCATATGTGGTCAAATTGAGAAAAAAGGAAGAAGAAACTAAGACTGAATATTAAAATAAAATATTAATTGTAAAAACATATGCATAAAGATTAATTAGTTATTTTGTAAATTTATAGTGCAGTATTTTTGATATTAATTAATTTGGCGAAATGGCACTAGACTAAATCGCTACTGCTAATTAAGGCAGAACTGCATAATCAGCAGACGAACAGAAATTAAAACATTCGAAATTGTAAACAACTGGAATTAGCAGGTACTAGTTAAATATTTGATTGTTGTTAATTCTTTCACTATAAAAATTGTGTAGTTGATCATTTTGTTGATGAATCTAATTTACTGGATTTACTTTACGTTTTTGTATCAGGTTATTTTATCTAATACAATGGAAAGCTAAACGTTCGAGCTCTCGGGTATTCTAGACGGTGATTCGCGAATCCAGTTAACGGGTGCAGTGTATAGCCGGTGCTTACCCGAGAGGCTCTTAGGTTAGGTGTAGGAATAGGGGCTTTTACTCGTATTAGCTTTCCTATCGTTCGTTGTTCATATTACAACTTTTATTACATTATGCTATTACATCTAGTGGCATTAGGAAACTACAAGATCTGTTTGTATTATCTTGAACATTGTTTATTACATATGATTACCAGTGGACTGACGGACTATCAATTCATCCCTTTTGCTGTGACCATATTGATTGTTCACATGTACTCTAGGCTAGCATGTAATTATTTATATGTAGGGTTATTATATGTACGGACTCATAACAAGCTAATGCATCCTGGTTGTGAGATTCCTTTATTAAACACCTTCGTTAATAACAAGAACAATCAATACATTAAATTAATATGGTATCACATATTATCACTATCGTACTCGTGCACGCTATTCCATTACACTGAGTCATCTAAGTTGTGGTTGGTGTCTCTATCGATGTGGCAGTATCGCATGGAAATACTCGTTATAGCGTAATTCTTCAATTCCTCTTTTGTGCTTTGTTGCAGGTCAGGTAAGCGTACCGTGTACTTTGTACCCTCTGTCTTGTGTCTTGGATCTAAAATAATAGTCGTTAGTTTCGTATCAATATTAGTTGATCAGATAATAGTATAATTCTTTAACGGCTAAATGAAAGAACTGAAAGAAGAGAGACAGAGAATGGAGTCTGTCACCTACCGTACTATCAAAGGAGGAAACAATTGTCACAGCAGCTCCTAAATTAAGCTAAGGATTAATAGTATGAAGGTTGGCGAGATTCTACATTAGAAAAAGTCTTATAGCCCTTCTTAAAATGGTTTCAAACACGTTTGGAAAACGCCTAGAAGAAATTTAGAAATGGAATCTGTGTCAGGTGTAGAAGACGTGTTTAGAACCTTTATAGGACGTTTAGAAGACGTTTAGACGATTTTGAAAAATATTTCACAAATAGTTTAGAAGACGTTTAGAAGATTTTTAGAAATATTTCAAAAATGGTTTAGAAAACGTTTACAAATTATTTTCTTGACTTTGTTTATAGAATCATCAAGAACTGCTAAACTTTTTTATAAAGTATCAATCATCACTATCACCAGAGAAAATTGCATTACCAGCATTCACAATTTTACATACAGCTAATGAGCATACACAGAAATGTTCAATAACAAACTCAAAGCTGCTAGCATTGATATTTTATTACAACAGTAAAAATCAAAATTTCATTAATATTAAATAATTATTCATTACGCAAAATGTCCTAGTTTAAGTTATACTATACTTTAACAATATGTTAATAATTTTGCGCATTATATTTTTAAATAGAATATTTCTATCCTAAATATGTTTCAATATACTTTTTCATAGAAAAATATACTATCAAATAATTGTTTATTTGTCTTGAAGCAATACTCACTTATAGTGCTAAAGTTTTGCTTAAATTATTATTCTTAGAATATCTTGAAAATTCACATTTTATATATCTAAGGAGAGTCCTTAGTTTGGCCCATTAGAAAGTCTGACCAAATTGTAACAAACCAGGGGTCGGGAAATATTAATTGTGCAACAATTAATTGGCAATTAATGGATTGGCAGTTACTTTCCAATACAATTAATTGATTGCAAATGCAGCAATTAAATTGATTTAATTAGGCACGTGAAACTAATATGTTTTTGTTTTATCAAAGACGTATGTGTTAAAATCATTTATTAAATAAATGGAACTGTTATTATTTCAACAGAATTTTAGCATATCGGGCATCCCGGGTTACCAATACCATGAATAATTTTTGCTGCTGTTTTCTCATTGGATAATATAAGCTTAATTTCTCATGTTGCACGTGATTACTGTTGTTTGCATAGCAGAATTCGAGTCATTTCATCTTTACACGTTCAGCAACAATTAATTAGGCGACTAATTGGTTAAAATTTGTAAACTAATTAATTGATTGATGATAAAAATAATTGATTGGTGGTGCCCAATTCCCAACCCCTGTGTCAAACATTACGGAATAGCTTAGAAAATTCATAGAAATTACCTAGAAATTGTTTAGAAATGATTAAGAAAACATTTAGTAATGGTTTAGAAAACGTTCAGAAGACGTTTATAAGACGTCTAGAAAACATTGAGAAGACGTCCAGAAAATGCTTAAAAAATATTTAGAAGACGTTTTACAACATCATTTGATGGAAACTAGATGACATTCGTGCAACATTTAGAAATTGTGTTTTTTAAGACGTTTAGAAAACGTACAGTAAGGCGTCTTACAACGCCTTATGCCAATATATAACGGATATAAAGAGGTGTATTGTTTATTGGAATTAACTCTGTAATTTATGTACTATTTGTACAACTTGACTACTAACTTCACAATCATAAATATTGGAATCGAAAATTTGGGAAAACATCATAATTCCCAAATGGCAAGCATTTTCTGAGAGCCGATGGTCCATTAATTGGTTGCCAACCATAAATAACAAAACAAAAAATATTAAAACTCTCTTAAAATTCCATAATTTTACAGAGGGAATATTATATTATTGCACATAATATATGCATTGCCTTAGTTTGATTTCAATTTTCCAAAAGTATTATTTATCAGTTTGGTATTGTCATTAATGGTGCGATAATTGCCCACTAATGGAATTACTGGATAGATCTGCCATCTAGCGAATAAACAT